>BQNB010010128.1:0-84843 GCA_026074375.1 Tanacetum coccineum
CTAGACCAAATGTGTCACTCAAATAATCCAGTTATTATTATATCAAAACTTATTTTGTTTATCAATTTACGAAAGTGGATATCTCAGCACAGACGTTAAAGACCATAGACAAATCTTTAAAACCACAGAGATCATAACGGATCTTTCGACCTATACCGATATGATTATATAATCTAAGTTGATAAGCAAAAATAGATAAGATAAGATATAACAGGTTTGCAACATAAGCTTAAGATTAAAGCGATCAAGATCATACCAAACACTTATTTCAACACCTAGGTAAGAAAACGTTTTCGTTCTTGATCGTTAGATCTTTTCTTCAAAGGAAAAGGTGTTTCTTGGTGTTTTGGTGAAAGGAGGGAAAGTATGTGTGTGTAAAATAGGATAGAATATGAGAAATGATTGTGAGGAGGGATGCAAATTTGTCCTCAATTTATAGGTAAGATTGGGTGCAAAGTGCGGCGCACTTAGGAAAAAGTGTGGTGAACTTTGGGAGTTAATGTGATAGCATTTAATGACTTTTACTAGAAGTGCGACGCACTTACAAATAAGTGCAGCGGTTTTTGGAAGTAAATGTAGGTGCATTTAATGGACTTTAATTCTTCAAACTTTTGGAAAATGTGCGGCGGTTTTGGGTTTCAGGGGAAAGTGCGACGCATAATGTATCAAGTGCGGCGAACTTCTTAAACTTTGGCTAGAAATCTTTTCTTTTCTTGTATTCGTCTCCCAAAGTGTATAGATTCATGAGCTTGGGTCTCTAGAGTCTTCAAGTGAACCTATAAGCAATTCAAGCTTAATTATGTACCAAAAGTTCACGAGAAATGATAAAATAAACATAAAATAACGCCATAGAAACTTGTATAATTTGGGCGTTATCAAATCCCTCCACACTTAGCTTAATGCTTTCCCTCAAGCAATGGAAGCGAAAAAAATAAAATCATTTGTCGTGACGTGGAGAAAATTTGGATTTTTAAGAGAGTTTGCATATTAGATAACTTTTCAGGCATAGACATATAACATAGCACCTCACATAGGGATAGTATTTGATTTTAAATTCACTCAGCCACTCAGATAGGGTTTAAATATGTTTTTGCGAAGAACACTCAATTTGCACAGACATAATCTAGACAGCTACCATAGGCTTGTACTTAACACATAAACCTGGCCGAATGGTGGAACTTGGGTACTAGAGAGGATCTAATCTTCATGCGCTGAACATAAGCCTTTATTTCTTTTGAACTATTATAACTCATATAGAACTTTTTTTTTGGTTTGCAACTAAGGCTTAGCACAGGACTTTTTTCATTCAACTTTCAGATATTTCAGCAACATAGCATTAAAAGGAGCGCTTGCGAGAATAAGAACTTTGCGAGATACATTTCATGTGATAGGATTCGATCTAGTAAATGATGATTAAGAACAAGTTCTAGAGCTTCTAAATTACCGGCTCTCTCAAATATAATTTTCAACCAATACCAATGTTCCATAAAAGGTGACAAAGACCATATGTACACATCCGTAATGACAGAATAGACATATATGTCTGCAATCAAACCTTAACTCGAGCAAGCTAAAGGCATCAATTATCTTAGGTACCAAAGGTGGATACCCGAATATTTTTAAGGCTTAGATTTCTCACAATTTAGTGGACTGAGGTGTGCTAGCTATAATGTCAATCCGGTTGGACTTGCCTTACTAAGAGCATTTTTTTAATTTCAAAACATATAATAAAATATTAGTTGGAAAATTTTTAATAGGGCAAACATAGAGGGATATGATTAATTTTTCCTATTTGGCTCCCCTCCACACTTAAGTTGAGCCCTCAATGTGATAACTGAATATAGAGATAAAATAAGGAAAATTAAAGGAAAACGGTACTTCCCGAGGCATAGAGAAATGCATAGTTGTAAGCTAATCTTGAGCATACGTCATAATTTTCCACATTATATAAGCTAGAGTACCTGCTTAAGAGTAAACAAAAGCACACAAAGAGAAAATATTTTTGTTGATTTTTTTTAGATAAAAGATATTAGTAGAGGAATGGAGGAGGAACTCCTCCACACTTAAGTGAAAGCACGGGTTGCCTCCCGAGAAGCGCTTAATTTTTTAAGAGAGTTGTTAGCTAGACTCGTATTTCGGGGGTCATTTGTTTGGGAAAAAAGGAGTGACTGCTTCCCTTGGGGTCATTATCTTCTTCGTGATATAGTTTGAGTCGGTGACCATTGACTATGAACGTCTTTCCATCTTTTCCATAAAGTTCAACATATCCGGATGGATATTGATGTTTCACTACATAAGGTCCCAACCATCGAGATCTAAGTTTCGGTTGTTTAAATTTGTACTTTGAGTGAAAAAGTAGGACTTTATTTCCGTGCTTGAATTCCTTTCTCATTTGTAATTTTCTGTCATGCCAGACTTTGATTCTTTTCTTGTATAGACGAGAGTTTTCATATGCTTGGTATCTAAGTTCGTCTAACTCGTACAATTAGAACATTCTTTTCTCACCAGCAGCGATTAAATCTGGGTTGCAATTCTTCAGTGCCCAGTATGCACGGTGTTTAATTTCAAATGGTAAATGGCAATTCTTTCCATATATTAGTTTGTATGGTGTGGTACCAGTAGGTGTTTTGTAGGATGTACAAAAAGCCCACAGAGCATCATCAAGTTTTCTTGACCAAATAGCAGAATTGTCTTTAACAGTTTTTTTAAGAATTCTTTTAAGAGCCCTGTTCGTGTTTTCAACTTGACCACTAGTTTGAGGGTGATAAGATGTAGAGAAACGGTGGTTAACTCCATATCTTTTCATGGTTTTTTCCATTATTTTGTTACAGAAGTGGGTACCTCGGTCGCTGATTAGAGCTTTAGGCATTTCAAAATGGCAAAATAGCTTCTTTAGAAAGGTGATTACTACTCGGGCCTCATTGGTTGGTAAAGTTTGAGCTTCGGCCCATTTAGATACGTAATCTAGAGTGACTAGAATGTATTCAAACTTATATGATTTTGGGAACGGCCCCATAAAGTTGATACCTTATATGTCAAAAATTTCACATACTTGAATGTTGTTCAAGGGCATCTCATCATGTTTTGATATATTTCTGTTCTTTTGGCATGCTTCACATAAGCTAACTAGAGTATGAGATTCTTTGATGATTGTTGGCCAGTAAAATCCTGAATCAATGATCTTTTTAGCAGTTATGTTGGGTCCATAATGTCCACTTGTTGGTCCGTGGTGACATTTATCTAAAATGGTTCGGGTTTCTGGTCTAGATATACAAGTCTATTCATATCCGGTGTGCAGACTTTGAAGAGATAAGGTTGTCCTCCCAAAGTATGTGTTTTGAAGCTCAAGTGATGAATTTATTCTTTCTGTTTTATATGTTTCCCTTTTGGTATAATATTAACCGACTAGGTAGTTTACGAATTCTGCGAACCAAGGTTCGTTTATGTTGATTTCCATAAGAGTTTCTCCGGGAAAGTTATCATCGACTTCACTGTCATCACTTGTCTTATTGTTTTCAAGTCGGGTTAGATGATCGGCTGCAACATTTTTTGTTCCTTTTCTATCTTTGATTACTATGTCAAATTCTTGCAGAAGTAAAATCCATCGAATAAGGCGTGGTTTAGCATCTTGCTTTTTTAAATAAGTGCCTTATAGCTGAATGATCAGTGTGAACAATAGTTTTTGAGAGAATAAGATAGGATCTGAATTTGTCAAATGCAAAAACTACAGCCATAAGTTCTTTTTCGGTTACGGTGTATTTTTGTTGAGCGGAGTTAAGGGTTTTGCTTGCGAAGTAGATCGGGTGAAAGTTTTTACCATCTTTTTGACCTAAGACGGCTCCTATAGCGAAATCACTTGCATCACACATAAGTTCAAATGGAAGATTCTAGTTTGGGCTTACGATCACAGGAGCACATGTGAGTTTCTCTTTCAATGATTCAAAAGCTCTTCGACATTCATCGTCGAATTCAAATGGAGTGTCTTTTTTGAGAAGTTTAGTTAGAGGTCGAGCAATTTTTGAGAAATCTTTAATGAATCGTCAGTAAAAAACTGGATGTTCGAGAAAGTTCTTATTACTTCTTGATATTCGTAGGTGGTGAAGTTTCGAGATTTACATCTGAGCTTTGCTTTGTTCAATTATAGTCCTGCGTAGACCACCTTTTGTCCTGTGTCTGAGACCAATCCCTTCTTTGACCATGAAGTGACATTTTTTCCAGTTTAGGACAGAGATGGAGCGTTTTGCAACGGTTGGAGCATTTCCTATCTGATTATTAGGCTGTGTCGAAAGTGTGTTTCTGAAGGGCGGGAGAAATCGTCCATGAATATTTCAACGGATTCTTTGATCATATCGTGAAAGATTGCCAACACACATCTTTGAAATGTGGCAGGAGCATTACATAGACCGAAAGGCATTTGCTTATAAGCATATGTTCCGAAAGGACAAGTGAATGTTGTTTTTTCTTGATCATTAGGATCGATAAGAATTTGAAAATACCCAGAAAAACATCGAGGATAACAGAAATAGTTATTTTTCTCGCGGATGTCTCTCTAGCATTTGATCTATAAAAGGTAAGGGAAAATGATCATTTGCGGTTGCTTCATTGAATTTACGATAGTCGATGCATGCTCGCCAACTCGTAATGGTTCTTGTTGGAACAAGTTCATCATTTTCGTTGGTGACAACTGTAATACCACATTTCTTTGGTACACAGTGGATAGGACTAACCCAAGGACTATCGACAATTGGATAAATTATACCGATATCTAGGAGTTTCACGATTTCTTTTTTAACAACTTCTTGTCAAGTTGGATTTAACTTCTCTCGTTTTTTGACAACGGGTTTTTTATCATCCAAAAGTTGTATTTTGTGTTTGCAGAATGATGGGCAAATACCAAGAATATCTGTCGTTTTCCAAGCAAAGGCTTGCTTGTGCTTTTTAAGAACATATATGAGTTTGTTTTTCTTTTCTTTGGATAGCTAAGATGATATGATAACAGGAAGAAAAGAGGGTTCTTCCAGGAATACATATTCTAGATTATCAGGAAGAGGTTTAAGTTCGAGATCCGTAGGAGGTTCTTCAAGAGATGTTTTGATCTTATAATCAGTATTGATGGTGATTTTTTCGAATGGTGCATCTTCAGTGTCAGAGTTTTCATCGGCAGTCATTGCCATGAATTCAGCGAATTCAGCAAAGATTTCTTCTTCGAGAAGGGTTCCTTCGATGGAATGAAGAATTTTACTACCTTCGTCTAAAAGAGCGTCAAAATCTTCTTCTAAGATTTCATCGATGACATCGATATTGAAACAGGTATCATCGTTTAAATAGGAGTGTTTCATTGCAGAATCGATATTGAAAATTAATTCGTTCAGTTCCAACTCAAGTTGATTCAGAGTTGTCTCTGTATAATCGAATAAATGCCTCAGGTTAGTGTGAAGAAAGGGTCGTCCCAGAATTGGGGCACTTTACTTTCTTCTTCCATCTCAAGAACGAATTTACAGGAAATGTTGAATTTTACAACTTCAAGAGCATGTTTTCAGCAATTCCAACAGGTATTAGAATGATCTGTCGGCTAATCTTACGCTCATTTTGGTTGGTTTAAGAGTTTTGAGAGATAATTTGGCATATAGCGAATATGGTATAAGGTTTATGCTAGCACCAAAGGTTGGCTTTATGGCTTACAGGAGAATTTTTTGGTCACTAATTACATTAAGTACTCCTACCATGCATAAGTCTATATAGCTAATCACCATCTAAATGTTTAAGTGAAAACATGTTTATAAAATTAAAACGTTTATAAACATACTTTTGGTAAAATCGTCATAACTTTCACGTTTCTAATCCGTTTCTTGCGTTTCTTATGCCCATCTTTTCGTATTAAGACGGGTTATCGATATTTGACATTTTTATAATTTTGATCCCCTGATGAACAGTAACTTTTACTGTTCACACCAGACATGAGTTTTATTTAAATCGTATTTGTTGTCGTAAAACCCGTAAATGTCGTATTTTATTCGTTATAGCTCCGTTTTTAACGATTCTTTCGAGCACGATCTCGTAATTGAAAGTTCTATAATTTTATGAGGTTTACAAAAATATAACTTTCTGTCATGAATAGTGTTTTTACTGTTCATAGTTTATAAAATTATTTTTATAAACTTTTAATTACCGAAAACCCGCGAAATTCATAACTTATTCGTTATAAATCAAAAAATTGCGATTCTTATCATTTTGGAATCCTAAAAATGTGTTTTAGTTGATAAAAATATCAAACTTGCTGTTTGATATAAATTTTATAAAAGTTATTTTATAAACTCCGTTTAATTAACGTATAACTCGTTTTTAACGTAACTTTTTCGTTATTAATCCGTTTGACAAGTTTCTTACCTTTTCGGAATCGTCGTGAAATGTATTATCTTATAAAAATATAAAATAAGTATATTTTTATAAACTTTTGGACAGAATGTTTGCATGAGTTTGATAAGTCCATTTTCAACCTTGTTTTTATACTTACCACTTTATACTTTTTACCACAAGTCTTATACTTTATATAGGTCATATGTCATATGTATATTATGTCCATAGTCCATTTATTGTCCCTTTGTCCAAATATTACAAGTCTTCCATAATATTTAATAAACTATAATTTTCATAATAACCATAAATCACTAGTTTTTATATATAGTTATTTTACATAAAAACCATGTGTGTACAAGTCTTCTCATCATTTATATTCTTATATTAATAATCATACAACATTAACATAAGTCCATAATTAACCTTAACTTGTCATATGTATTTCTTTAACTTAAAACATATTAAGAAACTTTTATAAACCCTAATTAACACATGATCATTTTTACACCAAAACAACATGGTACATACTTTTCTCATCCTTTTTAGCATGATATAAGTAACATCACAACATATATAAAAGTATACAAAATGATCATTTCAAGTATAAACTCCATTTTCATGATAAAATCCTAAATGGTGATTCAACTAAAATAGAAATAACATATGCATAGAAATGAAAACTATAAGAACATAAAGGGTTCTAGTAGACCTTATGATGTATGATGATGATGAACAAAGTAATCTAAACCCTTGTTTAGATAGAAATCCAAAGCTTGCACCAATGAAAACCCTTGTTTTCTTAATAAAACCCTAGCTTCCTTTTCACTTGATTAAAGCTTGAATATGGTTAACCAATGCTTGCAAATGCCTTAGTATATCTTAGAATAACATTGTATAGGGTGTTATGGGGTTGCATAAAATTTTGATGGATTTGGTTATGGGTTTGTGTTTTGAGCCCGTTGGCATGAAAGGAGCAAAAAGGGAGAGTAATGTTTGATTATTTAACTAAGTGATTTTTATGCTTGAATCACTAGTATACATGTATATATAGGATAAGTATTGGTCAAAACTTTCTCAAGAAGGGTCAATGGTCAAAGAGGGGGTGTTTTTTGGTCGTTGGGGGCAAAGAGAGGGTTTTTAGGGTTTCTTGTTCTGGGTCTTTGGTCAAGGGAACAGGTAAATGTGTTTTAATGAGAAGTTGATGTACATTGACCAAGCTAGTGAATTTTTGTGCTCCTTGCTCTCCAATTTGATGTATTTCATGGGTTAGGAGGGGGAAAAGGGTTCTAGAAACCTTTTTGCTAGTTAACACAATATCTTGCAAAATATATGCAAGTTACTAGTTGTAGTTTTATAAATAAAAGATGTTTTCTTGCAAGTATTGGTGTATTGGTTGATTTTTCTTGTACAAAGTGTAAGATAATATTATCTTGGGTAAATTTAATAATACTTTAGGTATTGGGTACAATCGTGGGTATTTGTTGAAGCGTTAATAAATTAACGTGCTTCCGGTTATGCTTAAACGTAATTTATCGCGAAACGTATACATTTTACGTATCCGATAAAAATAAAATGAACAAGGTTAATAATTATTCTCAAAATAATTACTTAACCCTTGCTTGATGTAAACATTTAATTGTTTGATGCCCGTTTACATTGAACGCTAATATTTGGCGTACGCGATTTAACCTATCGCTTATGATTTAAAGCAAATGCGTACAATACAAAAGGTACATTGTGGATTTATCGATGTCGTCAATGACTTGAAAACACAGGGTGTTATATCTTAGCTTCAGCCATAGCTCTTTGTCTTTCCTCTTCATCCCACTGTCTGGCTATTTCTTCATCTCTTCTAATCTAAGCCCTTTGTCCTTCATTCATTTGCTCTTCAAGTCTGATGGCTTCAGCAAAACTTAATCGTTCTTGTTCAAGCTCTTTCTTAGACTTCTTTTTGGCCTCAGACTCTATCATTATTGCTTTTCCCTTGTCTTGTCTTGACCTTTTCTCTGCACTCCTTCTGCTATAAGTAACAGTTCCTCCAGCAGTACTAAGATTTACCTCAGCAGTACTAACTATTGGAACTTCTTCACTAGCAGTACCTTGTTTTGCTCCAGTAGTACTAACTTCAGCACTTCCTTTTTCACTGCTTTCTTGATCTTGAATTACTTCTGTAGGAGTCACATGTTCAGTTTCATTACTTGCTTTCTCTTGAACCTCTGCATCAGATAATATCCTCCCCTGTTTGGAAGAATCATCTGCAATGTCCTACAAATCAACGAATGAACAATTTTGAACTCTCTCCTCCTTGCTTTCCCAATCTTGATTTGAGCCTCTAGCTTCTTGACCCTGAGTATGAGCTTAGTAAATGCAGAACTGTAGGTTTGCTTTGTTGTCTTTAAGTCAGCCTCCAAAACTCCAATCCTGTCAAATAGTTTGGTAACCAAATCTGTCAATTCATTGAGTTTCAATCTACCCTCATCACTACCATGTGAGTGAACAACATGTATAGGTGATTCATTGGGTGTAGGAAGATGGTGCTCTGCTTCAGGTGATGGTTGTGTTGGTGATGGTTGTGTCGGTGATGGTTGTGTTGGTGCAGCAATGATATGTTCAGGTGTAGGTTCAGGTGAGTGGGAAGGTGAATGTTCAGGTGAGTGGGAAGGTGAATGTTTAGGTGAGTGGGAAGGTGAAGATGTGATTCTTGAAGGTGAAGTGGAAGGTTCAGTAACATCTAACATAGTAGGGAAAAGAGCAACTTCCTGGCCTGAATATCCCTTTGTAGGCCTCTTCATGTTGTTAAAAACTTTGTTGCTAAGAGAGGGTACAGTAAATGTATTCTTTGTGTTGTGGTTTGAAGTTTGGTTCCTCTGCATATCTAGGCATATTTGAATGAATCTAGGGTACATTAAAAACTTATGGGGGCTAGAGATATTGGACACCATATGCTCAAAAATCATCCTAGAGAAATTAAACTTCCTATTGGTAGCTAAACAGATAACAACAGTGGCAATATTACTACTAAACTGCTCCCAAGCAGTCTTCTTTTGCTAATGACAATGAAGAATAGAGTGGATAAGAAACCTCCATTGAGGTGAAAAAGCACCCTTTTGAAAAGTTAACTTATCTGAGTCTGTGTGATATCCCATAAGTGCCAATTGCTCAAAAATCTCTGAGTTGGGTATAGAAGAAAGACCATCCTGATCATCCAACTTGAGATGTCTTCGTAAAGATCCCTCAGTGATAAGCATTGAAGTTGCCATCATTGAGGAGTAGTATCTTGACTTCTCCATTTTCAGCAGTAGTAACTTCAGCAGACCTCCAAAATTGTTTGATAAATGAGACACAAACATCTGGCTTCTTTCTGAGTGCATAGCAAATGTGACTTCGATTTAGGAAATCGATGATTTAATGAAACCCTTTACTTCCTGTAGATTTCTCTAAAAATGCTACCATGTTATGCTTGTCACAAAATTCCAAGTTTGCCATGAATAAAACTGTGAGTAATCGAGTGGGATATGATCGTGAATGAATATATGAAGGCTGGAGAAAGTTAATTGTGATTTAAATAGAGAAACGTAGAGATATGGTTTGACCGATTTAAAGAAATTGAGTTTATCGTGATTAAATGAAACATATATATAGAAAGATCACTAAAGTTTAATTGGTCAAACCCCTATATGATAGGAATTTGGCAGAAATATCTCAACGGCTCTATTAATTAATGAAAAATCTGTTAGGGCCAAACAGTACTAACGGTCATCCAGTAGTACTAAATTTGGTCTAGCAGTACTAAATTAAGCCTAGCAGTATTAACTTCTCCACCCAAAAGCAGTACAAACACCAAAGTGTTGTAATACTCAAAAAGAACTTCCCACAATCTCTCTTTCTGTTTTTAAGCTCACATGTTATCTCTTAATTCTTTTGGCTCACTTTTCACTCTGTCTGTTTTTCACACATCTCTCTTTCTGTTTTTAAGCTCACCAAATCTCTCTTTTCTTTTGACTTACAATCCACACAAAGTATAGTTTTTGGCAAACTACCAGCCATTAACGGATTTGATTAGTCTTTTACCATAGCCAGTTTGCTTTTGGACTAGCGAATGCTTCATTGTAAAAACATGGTGCATTGATGACCATATAGTTTTTAGTAAACTATCAACTATCAACGGATTTGAAGAGTCTTTACCAGGAGCCGTTTGCTCTAGACTAGTCAATTCTTTATTGTCTATGAGACATGGTGAACTGATGACCATTTGTTGTGTGGTGTGAAAACCAACACTTTGAGGAACAAACAACATTCCTCCCCTCAAAGAATGCATCATTGAGTAACCAATTTCACACTTCATTGCTTATCCTGAAAGAGTTAGCTCAAAACCAAGAAAAACATAGTCTAACCACTTTTCTTGTGTAGCAGGATTAACAATGAGACATAGAAATAACTAGCAGTACTAACTATAAGTAACAGTTTTAACAAACAATTTTAAATATAACTAGTAGTACTAATTATAACTAGCAGTATTAATTTACACAGACTTTAACAGTACTAACTTTTAAACAAACTTTTACAAGAACAAACAAGAGATTTGGGGGCAAAATTAGGGATTGAGCATTCCAAACTTGAGACCAAGTACTCGGAATCACCAGCATAAAACCTTTTGGTAAGAAGAATGCTGCTACATTATGTTGAGTTATCAAATTTAGCCATTGAACTCAACCTTTTAGCATTGCAGACCCCCCCCCCCCCCCCCCCCCCCTTCTTATAAAATGATGCCTAATCTATATATGTTTTGTTTAGAATGTTGAACAGGATGTTTCTATGTATGCAGATATGTACTAAGAATAGTCAATGTAAATAACAGTAATCTGTGAAATTGTACCCATAATCCAGCAGTTGGTTTTGGATCCAGAGAACCTGTCTACAGCAACTTGCAGCAGCCACATATTCAGCTTCAATTGTAGAAGTGGCAACTACAGTTTGTTTCTTGCATTGCCAAGAAATCAACCTATTTCCCAAAAACTGACAACCTCTAGTAGTTGACTTCCTATCAAGTGTAGCTCCAGCATAGTCAATATCAGTGTAGGCAACTAATTCCAATGGAGAATCCTTAGAATACCAAAGACCTAGAGATGGTTTACCTTTAAGGTATCTAAAGATTCTTTTGACAGCTAAGAGATGGGATGTCTTTGGAGAAACCTGAAACCTTACACATGCACACACTACAAACATGATATCTGGTATGGATGCTATAAGGTACATCAAAGATCCTATCATCGATCTATAAAGATGTTCATCAACATCAGCATCATCTCTATCTTGAACCTAAGGCTTTTCTAAATCTGTTGGAGTAGATGCAGACTTTACATCTGAGTAGTTGAACTTTCTCAAAATCTCATGGACATATTTATCTTGACTGATAAAAATTCCTTTCTTGTTCTGTTGGACCTGTAATCCCAAAAAGAAGGTGAGTTCTCCCATAGAACTCATTTGAAACTTATCCTTCATAAGCTTCTCAAACTCATCACATAATTCCTTCTTTGTAGATCCAAAGATAATGTCATCCACATAGATTTGAACAAGCAAGATATGTCCCTTATGTCTCTTGATGAATAAGGTTTGGTCAATCTTTCCTCTTTCAAAACCATTGCACAAGAGATAATTTGCCAAAGTATCATACCAAGCTCTGGGTGCTTGATGCAGGCCATATAATGCTTTCACTACCTTATAGACTTTATTAGGATGGTCAGGATCTTCAAAACCTGGAGGTTGACATACATATACCTCCTCTTCCACCTGACCATATAACAAGAAAGCACTTTTTGACAACCATTTGTAACCATAAATCCCCTATATAAGAAAGCCAGGAATATTCTTATGGCCTCAATTCTGGCCACAGGAGCAAAGACTTCATCATAGTCTATGCCCTCTTCTTGAGTATGTCCTTGAGCAACAAGTCTTGCTTTGTTTCTGATGACAATCCCCCTTTCATCTTTCTTGTTTCTGTATACCCACTTTGTACCAATTGCTCTATGACCTTTAGGTAAATCCACAAGAATCCATACCTTTTGCAGTTTGAACTAAAGAAGTTCCTCCTGCATTGCTTCTACTCATGCTGGATCTCTAAGAGCTTGAGAAATTCTTTTTGGTTCTTCCTGAGAGAGGAAACAAACAAAAAGACATGTATGAAGATCCTGATGAGTCTTCCCTTCATATATAGCACTAAGAAATCCTTTTTTAGAGTAAGCAAAGTTTTTCATCTTCTTTCTGAAACAATGACTGCACATCACCAATCACATGCTCAATTGGGTGATCTTTGTGAATTCTTGTGTGAGGAGTTGTAGGAACTTCATAAGATTGAGGAATGTTCCCCAATTCAATTTCTTGGTCCTCCATATGTGAGTCTTCAGATGCATGATTAGGTCCTACCAAGTCTTCAGGAGTAGCAGTATTAACTTCAGGGAGAGCAGTACTAACGTCTCTACTACTAGTATTAACTTCTGGCCTGGCAGTATTAACTTGTTGATCAGCAGTACCATTATTCTGAAGATTGCTACCATCATGAGACTCTTCTGTAGCATCATCTTCATCATGTAACTCATCTTTATCTTCTATTTGAGCATCATCAACAATATTTGGTGAAGCATCACCAAAATATGAAGCATCCTTCCAAATTGCATTGAAAATCCAATCTTGATCTTGTTAAGAAGATGTGCTAATACAAAAACTCCTTGTATACCTGCAAAATCATTAGAAAAAGTCCCTGCAACCACTGGTACATAATTCATTGATTGGGTTAGAGAATCAAGATCAAACAGCCACTTTGGACCATTTCCTTCTATCATAGGCTTATTCTCTAAGAACCCAATATGCAAGTTTTCCTGAACTTTTCTGGTTCTAATGTTGTATACCCTAAAAGCTTTTGCTACTTAAGGAATATCCAACAAAAGAAACCTGCAACACTTTTTTCATCAAACTCCCAACTTATCTACGTATGAGAATATAACGATACATCCAAATGGTTTCGTGAAGCCTATAGCTGGTTTAATACCTCTAAAGAGTTCATAAGGAGTATTGTTATGTGGCTTGACTATTAAGACCCTATTCTATACATAGCAAGCAGTAAACACTGCTTCTACCCAAAATGTTGTAGGTAACTTAGAGTCAGCTAACATTGTTCTAGCAGCCTCAATGAGTGTCCTATTCTTCCTTTCAGCGTACACCAAAAATTTTGAGCTGAGGAGTCCGAGCTACACTAATATTCTCTGTAATTACTTTCTCCCACAGAAATCATCCATCACCGTTTGTTTTTAAACTCTGTCTCCCATATCAATTCTTCACTTCTGATTATTTTAACTTTCTTATCCACTAGGTTTTCTACCTCTTTGATAAAGTTTTTAAGGATCTCACTTGTTTCATCCTTAGTTGTTAAAATGAAAACCCATGAAAATATACTATAATCATCAGTGACTACTAAGCAGTACTTTTTATGCATTAAACTACTAACAAAAGTTGGACCAAAAAGATCCATGTGCAGCATAAACAATGGCTTAGTAATGGGACTAAAGGCCTTGGTCTTAAAAGAGGCTCTGTGTTGCTTGCCTTTAAGACAGGCAACACAAGTTTGGTCATTCTCAAATCTTTTTAAAGGCAAATCTCTTACAAGATTTTCTTTGACAAGTTTATTAATATTCTTAAAAATCTACATGCCCAAGCCCTTCTATGCCATTGCATGGATTCCTCGATGTAGCCTTTTGTAACTAACAAGTTAAACCATCTTTGCAGGAACTATTTTATTCATATCAAAACTGTACAACATGTTTATCCTGTCCTAGAAAATTTTAAGAAGTATCGATTTTCATCGAGGCAACTAAAAATTAGAGAGATGGAAAAAGACATTCAAATCAGTAAAAAAACATAGTTCTTTTATGTCACAAGTACCATCTTGAACAACTAAAGAGGTTGAACATTAACACTTTGACAAAGTATACATCATTCAAAAAATCAAGTTTATGTATCAGTTTTTTAATAGTACCTTTGCCATAATTCTGCCTCCATTTGGCTCCTCCACCAAAAGTAACATAACCTCCAACAAAAGTCTTTGAAAATCTGAAAGATGGGCTAATGTTTCCAGACATGTGCCTGGGACATTCACTATCAACAAATCCTTTTAAATCAGTTAGCTGTGAATTGATCTGCACACAAAACTTATGAAGTTAGTTATTATCTTGGGACCCAAGTCATTACTGTCTTGGATATGCCTCGATGCATCAATGTAATTATATTTGTTTTGAAAACCAGTGAAGCAACCATGGGTTTGATGGTTCTAAACCCAACATGCCAAGGGCTTAACAGCATGAAATCCCTTTTGCCCTGACGTATTAAACATTTGCCTACCAGTATTAAACATTTTGATTTAAGATAAGACCTTTTTGTTAATGTTGTTCTCTTGTAAAAGGGCCTGTGAACAGTTGATTGTGCTTGATTTTGAAAATATGTCCTTGGTCTAGCACAATGAACTGTTGATTTTGGGTGAGCAGTATAAGAAGGCCTAACAGTATTAAAAGACCTAGCAGTACTAAAAGGTCTACCAGTGTTAACAGACCTAACAGTATTAACAGGCCTTGCAGTATTAACAGATTTTAGGCCAGTCTTCATTAAGACTGCTCTTGGAGCCATATGTTTGTGTGCACTGGGATGAGAGGTTTTAGGACAGCTGTATTGAATGTGATCAAAACTTCCACAGATAAAACATGCCTTGTTATTAAAAACAAAGTTACATCCTAATTGATTGGATTTTTGACCATTCCAATTCCTTTGGTTTCCTCTAGGTCTTTGTGACCTGTACATCTCTGCATACCTAACTGACCTCCTAACTGGTTTTTCAGGTTTAACAAACTCTTTCTTAGTAGCAGTAGGTATAACAGTTTTCTTTTCAACCTTAGGGTTAGGCTCATCATCATCCTCATCATCTGACACCCAATCTTCAATAATTGGAGCATCATTATTCTCTCTAGCTTTCTTAGGTTCTTCTTCCCTAACATGATTAGCAGGACAGAAAAACTTTTCTTTCCAATCTTTGTCTACCTTAAGTGGAGACTTAACAGAGCTAGTTTTAGAATCAGTCTTTTGTTGTTGTTTTAAAGAGTCATCAGTATTCTCCTTAGAATTATCTGACTCTTTATCACAACCAGTGGTAGGCTTTAAACTTGAATCCCTAGGACCATACTCATTTACCTCAGGTTCTTTGAATTCTTCAAGACCTGAATAAGATAAGTCTAAAGGTGTTGGTCTATTAAGAATCAAAGGATGAGGTGAGGGGACAACATTATAACCAAAACCCTTTTTGCTCTTGTCAGTTATCTGATTTGCTAACAACTGATCTAAGTCTTTTGCTGATTTTTCAAATTTTGCAATCTTAAACTCAAACCCCTCCTTTTCTTCTTTAACCTTTTCAAGTTCAGTCCTAAGTAATCCCATTTGATATTCTTTGTGACCTACACTTCTTTTAAGCAAAGCAATTTCCTCAGAAAAAAGGACTTCATGTTCTTTATATTTAAGAATTTGTCCTTCTAAAATTGATAAACCTCTTTTGTATGTAGAAGCTTTAAAACCAGTATCATCTAATTTAACAAGTAAATCATCATACTGTTTCTTTAGAGCTTCATAGTTTTTCAAACAAGATTTATCATTTGTTACCTCAGAATCTGAGAATGCCATGAGAGCCATGTTTGCCTGAATTTCTTCCTCTGCCATGTCACTCCAATCAAATCCAGCACCATCTATAGCACACATTGCCTTTTTAGAAGCATCTTCAATCTTTACTGCCTTTGATGATCTGATGTTTTCTTGCACATCCTGCAGCAGGAAAACATGCATGCTTATTGGGCTTCAAGGAATATAAAACAGTACAAAGTATTGATTGCGTGATCAACATGAAGAACGTAAAAAGTAGGTTTTCTTACTCATTACCTAAAAGAAGGTTTCTACTGTTCGTATATATGGCAGTTTATATAAGTAATGTTTTTGAAAGTTTGTACTGTTCGACAAGAAAAGGTTAGTACTGTTCAAGTTTATGTTTGTACTGCCTTTGTTGTCCGAGAAACGAGAGTTTGTACTGCTAATGGTGTCTGAGAAGTAGTTAATACAGCTAGTTGTTGCCGATATCGGACAACACACAGCAAAGGATGTCGGACAGAACTGACAGTTTCTTGAAGTACTTAGTTTTTGGATGGATTTGGGTCTCGAATAGAACTATTTTTTAAATGGTTTATTCTTATTGATTTATGGCTCGTATTTTTGGAGGTTTATCGAAGACATCCTGCACCATTGGGTTTGATGGGTTTCTAAACCCATATGAAAGGGTTATCAGCATTAAATCCCTTGCCCTGACAGTATTAACATTTGCCTACAGTATTAACATTTTGATTATAAAGACCTTTTTGTTAATGTTGTTTTCCTCTTGTAAGGGCCTTGAACAGTTTGATTGTGCTTGATTTGAAAATATGTCCTTGTTTCTAGCACAATGAATGTTGATTTTGGTCCATTGGGTGTTGTGAGCAGTATAGAAGGCCCAACAGTATTAAAAACCTAGCAGTACTAAAAGGTCTGCCAAGGGTTAACTGACCTAACAGTATTATCTAGTCCTTATGACAGTATTTACTCAGTTTAGGCAGTCTTTCTTAAGACTGCTATTGGAACCATATGTTTTGTGATACATTAGGACAACTGTATGGAATGTGATCAAAACTTCCACAAATAAACATTGCCCTTTGTTATTAAACAAAGTTACATCTAATGATTGGACTTTCTTGACCATTCAATTCCTTTGGTCTTCCTTAGGTATTTGTGACCTTGTACATTTCTGCATCCTACTGACTTCTAACTGGTGTTTCAGGTTTAAAAAATCTTTCTTAGTAGCTGTAGGTTAACAGTTTTTTTTTCAAACCTAGGTTTAGAGGATAGGCTCAACATCATCTCTCATCTGACACACAATCTTCAATGATTGGGCTCATTATTTCTCTAGCTTTTAAATAGTTCTTCTTCCTAACTTGATTAGCAGAGACAGAAAAACTTTTCTTTACAAGCTTGTCTACCTTAAGTGGAGACTTAACCGATCTGAATCAGTCTTTTGTTGTTGTTTTACAGAGTCATCAGTATTCCCTTATAATTATCTGACTCTTTATCACAACCCGTGGTAGCTTTTACTCTTGAATCCTAGGACCATAACTCATTTTATAGATTGTTTGAATTCTTCTAGACCTGAATAAGATAAGTCTAAAGGTGTTGGTCTATTTAGAAATCAATGGATGAGGTGGGGGGACAGCATTATAACTAAAACCCTTTTTGCTTTTGTCAGTTATTTTGACTTTGCTAACAATCTGATCTTAGTCTTTTGATGATTTTTCAAAACTTGGCAATCTTTAAACTCAAACCCCCTCCTGTTCTTCCTTAACTTTTCAAGTTTCAGTCATAAGTAATCCCATTGTACTCTTTGTGACCTATACTTCTTTTAAGCAAAAGCAACCTCCTCAGAAAAAAGGGACTTAGATTATTTTTATATTTAAGGAATTTGCCCTTCTCAAATTGTATATTTCTAGTTTTTTTTATATTAAATTTATTTGACTATAATTTATATATTCTTTTATCTTTTCATTATTTTTATTATTTTGTTTTTTTTGTTTTTTATTTATTTATAATCTTATTTATTTATTTTTTTTTTTATATTTTTTTTTCTTATTTTTTTTTGTTTTATTAATTTATTAACCTCTTTTGTATGTAGAAGCTTTAAAAACTTGTATCTTCTAATTTAACAAGTAATCATCATACTGTTTCTTTGGAGCTTCATTGTTTGTAGACAATTTTTGAGCAAGATTTGTCATTATTTAACATTAGAGTATGATCAGAGCCAAAGGAGCATCTTTTCCTTGTGAGTAGATGATTTTTCTTCTCTGTGATATCTTCTAGATCAAAGTTTTCAAAAGCACAAGCTCTAATACCATTGTTGTTCCACGCCTGATCGATTCAACCACCCCTGTACCCATACCCCCTGTGTGTACTCTCCCTTTACCGTAGTAATGTGTTTGTCACCTTGGTAGGAATCCAAAATAAACAAAAATTGAGACTTTTGTATGTATACCAAAGTGTCATAGCGATAGCGAATCTTCAATTTGATATACTTAGAGGTGTTTATTCATAGAACAGTAATAACCAAACCCCCCACAATAATAAAAAAAACCCAAAATAAAGTAATAACAAACTTGCTTCAATATTATTGAATAAAATACGAGTACTCTTGTTCAGTACTGGGGTTTCAACTTTAAAGCTATCACAATCTATATATAAAAAAATATTCTTCTAAGTGTTATTTCTTCCTAACCTAGGATCTAATTTTAATAGAACTAAGGAGTCCTGTACAAAGATAACTAGCCTATCTTTTAGGATCAGTTACAAGTTCCCATTATATCTCCATGCATTTACTTATCTCAAGTCAGCATCTTTTTGACACATCAGTAGTATTAATACTCTTTCTCCTAGCAGTATTATTAAATAATCACAAGCAGAGTACTAAGTTTGTACTAGCAGTCTAATCATATTAGTACTGTTTAGTGCTTAACTTAACTAGCAGTACTAACTCCATTAGTACTGTTAGTTATACCTTGGCAGTATTAAGTCTTGTGAAGATTTATTCCTAACATTATGGCACCAATATATATATATATATATATATATATATATATATATATATATATATATATATATATGTATGTATGTATGTATGTATGTATGTATGTATATCTTTGGTGCGTTCACCTCTAGCGGAACGCTAACAAGTAACAACAACATGCGTTACCCAACTATGTATTCGTTACAAAAGTACACATGACACATAAAAATTGCATAAGTTGATCAAAACGATTGCATCAAACACGGCCAAACACGGCCAATCACAGCCAATAAACAAAACTAAACGTCTTAAAGATATACACAACCAGATCCTTAAAACTTAAAGATAATTCAAATACACAGAACATTACATAAAATGGGATTGATCTATGTAGCTTAATTAATAATTGTCAAGATGGCATGGTTGCGTGGTAGGATACGTTAGGCAGCATTGACCACGTCTCTAAAGGTTATGTTGTAGGTTGTATGCTTCATTCCTTTTCAAAAACTTTCCATTGCTCCATAGCTTCAGGAATTCTAGCCTGAACTCAAAACTAAATTGGTAACCTGAGTGTAGAAAAATGAAATGCCTATATTGTACAAATGTATGCGTTTAAATTAACACAGCTTATATTATTACGGATAAAATAATACACAAACACAAAGATAAAGTTTAGTATTTCATAACCATTCAGAAACACACGTAAACAAAAGACATGACTGATGACTAAAGTTGAAATGTTATAGTTGCAGCAGCTGCAACACTTATTTTGCATAATTTGTGTCTACATTACAAATTTCTGGTGGTAAAGGATGTAGGAAATGTGGTTAATAGTAGAGACTAATAAATATTGATAACTTAAAAAACTTGTCCTTGATAGTAATACATTTGTGCACACCAAAAATATGGTTACAAAACATGTGCTTAATTATAAGTTTTAGTACAACATACATATGATTACAAACGTTTTTTGCATACTAATGAAAAACAGGAAATAAATGTTACCTAAATAGTGAAAGACTAAGGTTGATATTTAATCAACATCTTTGAAATCATTGTTAGATGAACCACCAGTTTGTGATAGTTGTGTTGCCAGTTGTGGTTCATCATCACATACATCTTCATTCAACCTAATGAAACTAACCAAGCTTCCATAGTTTAATCTACCTGCATCAATTTTTGCAACACTAGCTTTGACGTTATGGCTCGTAACACCTTTTCTTAAGCTCAACATCTTTGACCTCTTTAAAATTGCTCTCTTTCTAGTAAACTTAACCCTACTTTTACCCTTTCTTTTCAATATGAATGACAAAGATGTTACTGAAGAAGACCCACCATCATTCAATAATGCCTCTTTTGAAAATTCAGCTTTACTAGTATCTGAAAGTGGATGATCAGTGTAACCCACACGTTTATCTATCCAATCACACCCTGTGCTAGAACTGCCAACTTCAAAGCAACCACTAAAATACACATCCTCATAGTTCCAATAATCGAGAGAGTTAAAGTGATCATCAACACAGTCCACATGCAAAAAATTAGCATAGAGATTCTTTCCTTGAAATTCAATACTTTCCCTTCTTGGTTTAAGAGGGGTGTTCTTAGGTAGGGGAATGGGCTTCTTCTTTTTCCCATGAAACAAGCTCATCAATGGTCATAGAAGCAGCATCCATTTTTAGTTTTTCATGACTCTTTAGTTTATACTTGATGTCCTCATGATAATCAACAAAACTCAAGTTTTAAAATAATAGACTGCTAAGTTTTTAGGTAAATAGGCAATATACAAGTTAATTAACCCATACAACTCAGCCATATCATACATTTTTTTTCATATCAAAGTTGCCTTCAACAAGTGTCAAACCTATTTCCAGGCTATTCGTATGAATACAATAAAATAGACCGCGGATCTCACATTCTAGTTTATAGACCAACATGTCAAGCATTTCAGAGTAACTCATCATGTTTGAGTTAGATAACTTAAGCGATAAAATTTTCTCGTACTCATACGTCAAAGGTAGTTCAAAGAACACACCATCGTAGTTCACTTCAAAGACTGAATACTTTTTAGTGAAATCATTAATCCTGTATATATTAAATATCTAAAATTAGTTCCTTATATGAAAATTATACATTTTGTGAAGACAAATGTTAACAACATAAACAACATTGTAAACGACCTAAACATGAGCAACTTAATTACATACCTTTTTCTATTATCCATAGAACTAAATGGAGGTTTCTCAGAAAACTTTGAAGAAACTAAAAAATTAGATGTAGCCATCCTTATGCATGTACTTATGTAAGATTGTGAGATGTTATCTATATGTACTATTAAGATACTACTAACAATGTAATATAAGTTTAATATTTTGGGCCTCTGTAATTAGACATATATATTCGGGAAATTGGTTAATATTATGGGCTTGGATTACTTTGATGTTAGCGGGCTTTTACTAATAGTGGAGTCATTTCCATGCATGAATCACAACGGTTAGTAAATGTGTAACTTATAAGACACGACCATTAAATGCATGCATGAATCACAACGATTAACATGGAAATAGCGAGGAACCTTTTGGCGGTTGCTAGAGATCTCTTAGAAGTTTGAATAGGAGGCAGGCGATTATAAATGAAGCGAAGGTCAACAAGAATACAACTATGGTGAAAAGTGTTGCATTCTTTAGGGAACAACAGGATCAAAATTTGGCTTTGAAAAAAGGGAGTTCATTGATTGTATTAAAAAACTCTAGGTGGTTGTTGTTATTAAGGATTGTTAATGATGTTACATCCACGGTTACTTATACGTGTTTGGTAATTACTTATGTTTATGTATTAAACCCATGAAAATGGTCAATTTTGGTGTTTATTTGCTTCTTTGCATGTTTTGAACATAACAAACTATCGTGATTCATGAACTTAACAAATAGTATAGAGTGCTATATCTTTCTTGGTGATGCCTAGACTATAGATCTTGGGGTCACTGTGGTTGTGGGTTAAGTGATCAAAAGCTCTCTATAGTTTAGGAAATGTTGGCAAGAAGATATGGTATGGAGAATTGGTGAACTTTTGAGTACAAATCTATTGCTGTTTGATATGGTTAAAGTGTATCAGACAATTTTCTACCTGTTGTATCTGAGATACTATGAAGTTCTTAAGATAGTATTTCTACTTTGTTTCTTTGTATGTTTCTAGTTGTATGAGGTCTTTGGGACTGTCAAAGCCTCCTTTCTGTATCAAACTGTATGTTTGTTTTTGATTAATAAGATGTTCACCGTTTCACCAAAAAAACAAAAAAACAAAACAAATAGCATGTTGCATTATGCTATATAAATGTATTAGCAAGATCATAACTTAGAGAATGAAAAATGCTCTTGGAAAGATAGTGGGTCTGAATCAGAGTGCTTTTGTTCCTAACAGACTCATTCAAGACAATATTTTGCTCTCCCGAGAATTATTAAGGGGTTATGTCAGGAAAGATGGTCCCAATAGAGTTTTTATGAAGATTGACATTCAAAAATCATATGACATAGTCAATTGACAATTTCTGGAAGCTGTTCTTAAAGGTTTTGGATTTCATGAATAGATGGTGTTGTTGATTTTACAATGTGTCATCTCTGTGTCCTCCATCTGTGTCAATGGAGAAATATTTGGCTATTTTAAGGGTGGTAGAGGGTAAGGCAAGGTGATCCTATATCCCCATACCTGTTTACATTGGTTATGGAAATTCTATCCTTAATAGTTCAGAAGAAAGTGGATGAGAAGAAGGAGTTCAGATACCATTTTGGATGTAAAAAGATGAAATTGACTCATGTTTGCTTTTCCAGATGACATACTGATGTTCTGCCATGGGGATATTGTTTCAGTTAGTGTAGTAAAGGAGGCTATTGAATATTTTGGTGTCATATTTAGCCTTCTTCCCAATTATAGCAAAAGTAGTATCATCTTTGGAAGGATCTCTATGGAGGATAAAAAATGCATCTTAGATAGTGTGCCTTTCAAAGATGAGAAGCTCCCTATGAAGTATTTAGGTGTTCCTTTAACATCTTAGATAGGTGTTCCTTCAACAATATCATCCTCATCAATTTCCTCAATAGGGACACCCTTTCCCTTAGCCAAACTAACTTCCATCATTTGCTTTTCAACTAATGAAACACCATTTTCAACGCACACCTAAATCTCTCTATCTCTAGGTACATGCCATAACAAACTAAACACATCTTCGTCAGACATTAGTGGTGCCAATCCTTCATCTAATGATTTCCCAGGTATCCAAATATGGGTGAACAAAATCCTGATATCCTTGAAACCTAAGTCCTCTAACAATGAATCATACTCATTTATCGGAAAAAATTTAGTATCGACAAAGTCATACCAATCTACTACTGCATTAGTGTATCTCATATCCGGTGGTGAGGTAAAATATCTACTGCGATGGAAGTTAAATGTAAAGAGGTTTGTAGAAACTGTAGGGGGGGTGGTGAATACGTGTCTGTTTAAAAACTATATAAAGCAATCCCCCAACACCCGAGAAACCACCCATTTCTTCATTTTCAATGATCGAGGAATTAGCTAATGAACATGAGATATGTGATGGATATCTCACTGAGAAAGAGCAACATCAACTACTTTTTGATGAAGAAGCATTAAGAGAAATGTTAGAAGAAGAAGCAAGGGCTGAAAAAGAGTTGGAGGAAAGAATTAAAATGTTAGAAGAAGCCGAAGCAAGGAAAGAACAAGCTCGTGATGAGTTATTCAGGTTAGAGTTTAGGGTGAAATCTGATTCAGAATACGAATCAAATTAATTTAGCTATGTATCATTTCTAAAAATCTAGGAACTATTTTAATTATGTTGTTTTATTGTAACGTTTTTATGTTATATGAATAATTATGTTATGTTTTTTATTTTATTATGTAATGTTTTTATTATTAATGAAATTTAATTTTAGTTTTAAAAAATTGGAAAAAAATAAAGGTCGCCTTATAGTGGTAAAAAGTCGCATGTAAGTGAACGAAGAGAGAAAGCTGATGTGGCAGGGTAAAATGTAGGTCGCTCGTAATCACGATAGTGCATAGTCTCAACAAAAGTGTAGATGACATACAATGAAGTTAAACATTTGTGGCTCGGTCCATATAGATAAATTACCAAGCATAGCCTAGATATATAGTTAAAAGAAGAGAAAATTTATGTTCTAGACAAGAAGTACATCCACTTGGCGTGTTTTGGTCAAAAGTGGATTCAATTCCTAAATTGGTCATGCTCGAATGCTCTACTGCTCTACCTGCTTTGATGGTTGACACGTGTCCACCTTTTTGATGTCCCACAAATCAGTGAGTTGGCCCACTAGTTAATGTAAAATTACCCGAATACCTCTCAAGTACTATTTTGTTTGTTTCTCCACGTCGGATGCTCTACCACTCTATTGGCGTCTTCTCTACTACATTTGGCAGTGTACCAAATCTACTTTAGAATTTTTAAAATATTTTATAGTAATTCATGCTAATATTTTGACCAAAACACATAGTTAACATTTTTTTCTCTCTCTTCAAACACACACTCAATCGCACATAGTTTAATTCGTCGATCAAAATCACTATTCCGATCAAATTCAGGCGCCTACTATATCAATCGTTCTCATGGCTGAAAGACTATATGTAAGTTTTTATCGCTTAATTTAAATTCTTCCAAATCTTTGTAGATAAACTGTTTCCCTAATTTTGCCATGTCATTTGATCCCTAATTTTTTGTCCTTTTAAAGGATTTGATCCCCAATTGTTTGTGTTTCTAATTATTTATGAGATTTATAAACTGATCCCCAATTGTTGACAATTTCTTTTGAATTATTTTTTAGGTTTATGATGCTAAGGTTAGTATTAGATCAAAGTTACACATTCTGCAAACCATTCGATCGAAGTTGAGTTGGAATGAAGATCGTCTTGATATTTTTAACCGAACTGTTTTTGGACCATGGTTAAACATACAAACTACAGTACATGATAATCATTTGCTGAATTTTTTACTTTAACACCAAAGGTTTTTTCCTAATCCATCTCCCAACCAACCCTTCATATTTGATATCGATGGTCGTACCTTAGAATTTGGTAGGGAGGATTTCTGTTTGATTACTGGTTTTCGTTTTGGCAAAGTAGAGATAGACCCTAAAGAGGAAGATCATTCTGAATTCTGTAAGCGTGTTTTCCCAGGAGTTCCAAAATTAAAAGGAGAACATCTCTTAAAGCTTATTAATAAAGATGTTAAGTTTAATAAATTAGATGACGAGGATGTTGTACGTGTTTATTTGCTGCTTGCATTAGATTATGTTTTTATAGGTCATGAGCTAAGACATGTAATTACAAACTCCATTGTAAATTTAGTAGATGATTTTTATAAATGGGATGCATTTCCTTAGGGAGAATATATGTGGTCATTCTTTCATGAGAGGCTTTATAACGTGGCTGTAGATCGTAGGAAATTCCATTTAGACAAGTTGGCAAGCAATCCAAAATACGAGGCCAACTATGTGTTGTATGGTTTTGTTTTTCCATGGAAGGTTAGTTTCTTTCATGTTCATTCATTATGTTTTTCCATTGAACTTTGTTTACTTTATGAAATGTTATCTAATATGTATTCTATAACAGATACGGGCTTTAGAAACTTTCTCAAATTCACTCCATTGGTGGCGTAAATCTAAGAATGTGATCCCCTGTA
The DNA here is from genome assembly GCA_026074375.1 of Tanacetum coccineum. Taxonomy (NCBI): domain Eukaryota; kingdom Viridiplantae; phylum Streptophyta; class Magnoliopsida; order Asterales; family Asteraceae; genus Tanacetum; species Tanacetum coccineum. The sequence goes on from BQNB010010128.1 coordinate 25,725, forward strand.
GTGTTGCATGGAGTAATGGTTTAAAGTTTGAGAAATCAAGTGATGACAGATTATTTTATTCGGAAAATTCAAGTTTCAACAAGCTTACCCCTTTAGGTATTTAGATGAATGAACTTTGGTAGAGATCTAGTTTAGATTATTTTAAAAAGGTCACCCCTTCAATAACAGTACTTAGATCAGCTACAAGGGGTATTATTAATTCCAAGAGTGTCCATACTCGTGTTCGGACAAAGGTTCATCATGAGGTACGTGTTCGTACTAAGGTTTCTAGTGTTGTTGATAAAGAAGAGGTACATGTTCGAGCTGTTGATAAAGAAGATGTGCGTACTCGAGCTGTGGATGAAGAAGATATTCAAGAGAGAGCTAAACTTTTAAAAACTGTCAAAGAACAAGAGCAGATGATTGTTGATCTGCAACGTCATTTACTTTCAGTTGAGGAAATTACAAACAACTAAAGCCTTGTCCATCTAATGTTGATCACTTGATCAGGTTACCTCCTTTACATAACATCTTACATTGTCTTGTTACCGAACAAATATCCTTATTTAATTAATTTTCAGACCGGTAATCGATCCGAGAATGTTCTTGTTTATGGTCTTGACCAGCAGTCTATGGAAGGGGTCAGTCAGTGTATGAATGTTGATGAGCCTTATAAGGTTTGTGCTTTTCATTATTCAATTCAAATTTCCTTAATCCTTATTGTATAACTGGGCCATCTCACCTTTAATTCTTATTTCTAGAACTAGAATGATGTTTCAGATAATTTTCCTGTCAATGGTCTTGATCACCAGCCCGTGGAGGAGGTCAGTCAGTGTACAATATTGAATGATGAATACGAGAGTGTTGCTGTTGATGGTCTTATTAGTTTACGGTCCCAGGATGTTGGTCATATTTCTAAGGTTTGAGCTTTACCTTTTACACATGGTGTATTGTATTTATTTTTACAATGACCTTAATAATTAATAAATATTTTTGTAGAATGAAGAAGCTAGAGATGATCCTGAATTCAAAGTCAAGAAAAATGAAGAAGCTTCTCAATCTAATATTTTTCTATCTACACAACAAGTTAGAGAACTAATTAACGACATCTTGGACACGCCATCATTAGGCCTGAGATCTGTTCAGGTAAATGTATTAATGATTTTCTTTAACATTGTATGTGTAGTGGAAGAACCTGATTTTAATAATTTTATATGTAGGATGATGCTTGTTGTGATAACCGGTAACTTTTTTGGGAGCTTAGTATTTTAAAATACTATAATTATGTATTAGAGTCATTTGATTTTGTTAGTTTTATTGGAAGAAAACTGAAAAGTTGACTTCGGTTGATTGGTTTTGTGTGAAACGGTTACGGTTTAACCAGGTTTTGGGAGAGTCGTCAGTTTCGTCAATGAATCACTTTTGATTCGTTTTGTCTGTTTTGGAGTGGCTATGAGGTTTTCAGTGCTTTCCGTGAAGTTTTCCTGCGTTTAACGAAAATGGTCACGCAACGCGTACCAGCACGACATTTAATTTAAAAAATTGGTAAATAGTTTTGTGTGAAATTATCAAACTTATTTGGTAAGTGATTTTGTAAATTGAGTAACATTTGTTTAAAACGTAAATCGTTGAGGTGTGAATTAAGAACTTGTCAGGAAACGGGTGTTTTCGTGAAATCTGGTAAAAAGTCCGAAATGGTCGTGACAGTGAAATTTGTGAAAGAATCTAAAATGACAAGTCATATTTTGAGGTTTGAGATATATTTAAACTCGTGAGGAGGGTTTCGGTTAAATTTAAACTAAAACTCGTATTTTGATTCCAACGCGTCTAAAAATGACCAAAATGAATTTTGGGAAGTTTGGTATGGAAATAGGTCGTGTGAATAATCTAGGGTTGTGGAAAAGTGATTTTGGAGTCAATAAAAATACAAGAAACTTTTGGGTCACATTTTAAAGTCACGGATTTTGTGTTTTAAGTGAACCCGACACAAAAAGAAGCAAACCCGAACACCCTTGGATGCTTGAACGAGTTTGGACCACCAAGGGGACACCAAGGCTTCATTTTAGGAACCTTGTCCACCATTGGTACCATAGAATGCTTTATTTGATTTCAAAACACACACACATCACCATAACATCCAAAAAACACACATTTCTTGCTCTTTCTCTCTCCTTGGCTGATTTCGAACAGAAAACACACACCAAACACACTTATTTTTCAAGTTTTGATCAAGAACATAAAGGTCTAATTCATCCGGGTTGATACCAATAGGCGTGGGTTCATAAAAACAACGTTTGGGTTGTCAATTTGGTGTTAAATCTTTGTTTGAAAACCCTCTTTTGTAAGTCTTCTAAAATCTTAAATTCTTGTACTTTTATGTTCCTTATGATGTCTAAATACTAGTTGTACAAGTTGATCATCGTAAAAATCAGATCTTGAAAAACAAAACGAATGATTTATAGGTGTTTGGTTGTGTCGAACTAAAAGAAAAAGGACAAGGATTTGGTCATTTTAATATCGTGGTTGTGTTGGTAAAATAACATGTGGTTAAAAGTTCTTATTTTGAAACTTGGCTTAAAAATTAGCTAGTTTAGGGCTTATTTGATTTTGGGGCTTTGTTTGTGTGATTTCGGCCCAACCAAGAGTGGGAATGAGTTATTGCGCTCGGCCCAATAACCATTCGACCTATATGGTTGTGGCTTATTTGGTTTCGAGCTTATTTAAGCTCCGGCTTATTCGACGTGGCTTATTTGGGTTTGGCTTAAGGCTTATTTTCGGTTTTGGCTTATGGCTTATATTTGGTTTCGGCTTAAGGTTTATTTTTGATTTCGGCTTATGGCTCATATTTGGTTTTAGCTTATATAGAAGCTTATTAAGTTTCGACTTATTTTGACTTATGGCTTATTCGGTTCAACTTATATTTCGGCTTATGGCTTATTTGGGCCTAAGTACTAGTTTTGGACGTAAGTATTGGTTTTGGATTTCTATTTTGGCCTTCGGCCTAATAAAGTATAACTATTAGTATTTTTATTATAAAGTTAATGGGCTAACTTTAAAACTATAACGGACCTTAAGGCCCAATAAGCGAAAACTAGTGGTTTAATACGTTTAAAGTGGATTTTTAAAGTGAAACATGTTTTGTGTCAATATTGAAAGTCGATAGAGGAAAATACGTTTTGTTAAGGTATTTTTGAGATATAGAATTTGGTGTTTAGTCGGAAGATGGTGAGAATTAGGAAAAGTAGTTGGGATTGAGAATTGGGAAAAGTATTTGGATTTGAGAATTTGGGGAAAGTGTTATAATTGAGATTTGAAATCTTGAAAAATGTTGTATAAACGAACGGGTTATGCCGAAATTTTGTAAAAATCCTACACTTAGAAAATATTGTGAAAACTTATTTTGATTCGATTCGGTTAAAGGACGAAATGCGACTTTTAATAAACTTTAGGTGTCGAGATTAAACGATCAAGCGTGGTTATGATCAAATGACAAGATTTTATAATTTCTCTTTTTAGCCCGATAAAAAGACGAAAATAATAATAATAAAATGCTTTTATTTTATTTAAAGTATTATGTAATAAATAATAGAAAAAAAAAAAAAAAAGAAAAGAATTAAAAGACGAAAAATAATAATAATAAACTGCTTTTATTTATTTAAAGTATTAATGTACTTATATATATTAATATATATATATATATATAATATATATATATATATATATATATATATATATATATATATATAATATAGCTCTAAATATAGCTCCAACTGGTAGGCTTTAGGTGCGGTAAGTCATTCTGGGTTGCGACCCTAAGAGCGGTGGGACATGCTATGATAAGACTAGCGAGAATGCTAGGTCTTGGTACATGATTAGCAGGGATGTTAAGTCATGGGTTCGTGATTGATTGCATATATTCACTGGCATATAGCACAAATTGTCTAACTGTTTAAATGATTGGCAAAGCAACTGGGTTTAAGGTCAAACCTACGAGCTCACCAACATTATTGTTGACGTTTTCGAATATCATTTTTAGGTGTGTTGTTAGCAAAGGTAAATGAGGATTATTGGGGACCAAAGATGAATATATTTGAGAGTTTATTGAAGGACGACTGTTTAACTTTTTCCAAGGTTGCGAAATTGTAAACTTTTGTAAATAAACTTTTGTAAATTAATGTATAGTATGATCTTGTATCTTGTGCGATGTGAATCATTATGTCGCATTCTCGTGTTTCCGCCACTGACGGGGTGTGACAGATTGGTATCCAGAGCCAAGGTTATAGAGAATGTTGGTTTTTATAAAAAGGAAATTTTGTAAACACGCAACTATAACCAAGTTTATGTTTTCGTAAAACCTTGAACATGGTGGAAGTTAACTAGCCCGAGTAGTTCATGGTATCTCCTAAATTACGCATAGCCTGATCAACTATGCTTAATTTACAAAGGACTATGAAATGATGGGGGTAGTTTTCTTAAGCTATGTTAGGGGAAAGGGAAGGAATGTGTGAGTAGTGAGACCACCTGAAAATGATTAGCTGTGAATACATGAGAACACTTGCGAGTGTTGGGACCTAGAGTGTTATTGATTGCCTAGTGCTTGTCATGCTTCCTTAGTTGTAGTGCATGATGCCCTGAAAGCCTAGGTAGCTATGTCGCGGGTAGCGACATTAGTTGAGGATGTGACTTGGGTAGTTATGTTGTGTAGTGCATAATGCCCTAGAGCCTTTGTAGGTATGTTGATTGGTATTGATGCTAATTAAGGGTGTGCCCTTAGTAGATGTGTTTGAGAATATATATATATATATATATATATATATATATACGTATATACGGTTACGAACACCTAATTTCAAGCGTTATGTTGGTATCTATGTTTTGGGAGTTTCGATAGTGTGAGTTGTTATGTTTTAGGAGTTTTAGGAGTTTTGTGAATTTTTGGTTGACATGCTTGCCTTACAACGCTCTATATGTCACCATGCATACTCGTACTTTGCTATTGCTTATGTACAAGTAAGCCTATACTATTGATTTTTATTTCGGACGCGCCCCAACATTGAGTTGTCGGACGGCCAACGTCGAATACACTATTTTGGATATAGTATTTTGGTTATACTATTTGGGGATACTTTCGTTATACATTGATTTGGGTACACAACTGCTCAGTTGTTGCCCTATGCTATTACGTCACGGTTAACCTACATCATGTCTTCAACACCCTACATATCTTGGTTAGAAAGATTGAATACACCGCATTCTAAACTAAGGAATTGGATTTCATCATTAGTGGCATTAAGAACAACTCACTGATCAGCGTAGTAGCAATTCGAGTTCCTGACATACCATTAGGGCATAGAAGACCACGAATGAAACAATAGGATTCACGAGAGAGTGATAACTTTAGGTTGAGTTCCTTACGTCAACCGTAGTATCAGTACCCGCCCTTGTGTTGGTGTTCCAGAGATGGTACCAATTTGGATGACTCGAAATCTTTTCGCTAAAATCTTTTGGCAATTGAAACGTTTCCTTACAAACTTTATGAAGTACAAAAAATTTGAGGTTTTCTATGGTTGATGGTTTTTAATATAAATCGTTTCGAACGCATGTTCGAACATCAATTTTCTTGAAAGTCAAGGTCCATATAATATACGAAAAATCGCGTAGTCGATACACAAACTGTTACAAACTTCTTTTCGTATGACTATAGTTTATAAGGATTTCGAACACTCCAAATCATTGACACCAGATTTTTCCCTTAGAAACTTTGAGTTATATACCGACATCAACAACTACACTTCCTAAGCCATAGATACCCATTCGAATGGTTTGAGCGAACCTAGAACTGAGCAGACTTTTCAAAAGCATTAGGTTGTAATAACAACTCGGTACTTAGTTTAATTTCACGACAGTTCTTGTTTGATTGAGTTGTGAAGTTAAGTTAGATTCAAAGTTGTTACTTAGCTTAAGGCTTATGATAATTTGGCCCAAGGACGGACTAGCTTACTCTCGCCCATATAGCTACTTGATGGATTACCTTAGACGGACAATCATGGATTCTAAAAAAGCAGACTAGGTCGATACACTGGACTAGCAGTTTCGTCTGCAAAATCGTTCACCTTGACCTACTAACACCTTATCGATTTTGGTGGTTGGCATATGATGAGATCTAAGTAAAACCTAGCCAAGGATTAACTAGTTATCACCCCATAGGAAGTCAATTTGATGATTGATTCCGTGTTATGGAAGAACCGAAGGAAACTCTCGTTAGGAAGTTAAACAACTTAAACGAGATAAGATTTGGATGTCAAACTAAGGGAGAACCATGATTTGAGGATACAGATTGCTAAGGAGAGGTGTGAGCGATTGGAGTTGACAGATCGTATTGTCCGGATGGAGAGGAGACGAGAGTCTAGAGGGGAGTAGTAGACTACATGAGGTTCTAGATTAGGAGTTTGTACACCACTAAACTTAGTAGCTTCAGTTAGTACTAGATCTATGCTGGATAGTTCAGTTGGTAGGGATTATGAGCTAGTTGCTATTAGTTTGTAGACGACTCATGTTGAAGTCAGGATTAACCTTAGAGGTAGAAAGTTTTGTGCGATTATCGAAAATTAATAGATGGTAGTATGTTTTATTATTTGAGCTGGTATATTAGTACGCGGGAACATCATTGTTTACACATATTCGATATGACACGTCACTCACACCGGGTAGAGTTATCATTCTTGTGAGACCTCTCACGCACTTATTCCCCACCTATGTGGAACTTGAAAAATATTCAAGTTGCCATGTCGAACCGTTGCGTTGGAAGAACGCGGAGTTAGGTAAACACCCTGTGAAGTCACGAGGAGACTTGACCGTATTTGTAGTAAGCTGATTTAAACCCCGATATGATTTTGAGTAATGCATTTCTAAGTGATATCTTGATCTTCTAGTGAAACTCGAGTTACTAAAAACAAGTAAAATCTACTTGGAAGAGTTTAAGTAGATTATGGTAAGCGAACTTTGGATGATGTTGAGAGAGCAATGCGTAAGTCGTGATGTGTGGAACACATACCTCTTGGAGGACTAAACCCATCAAATAGAACAACCAAGGGACTAGATGTTGTCAAATGTTTTAAGAGTTTTGTTGTTGCGTCGAGGACTGGATCATATCCGGACACCCGACCGAATATATGACCCTAAGGTTTGGAAGAACTATTAAGTTGTGGAGATAGTAAGAAAGACTATCATGCTGTGTGAGACAAGATCTAGGTAGATCATGAGAAAGTGTAAGAGCTAGACGTCTGAACTAGGTATTTAGGGGAATCAAAAGGAACCCACTTGAAGAGACCAGTTTGATAGAGGACTAGTGTGTTGAGTTGAGGAATGGAAATTTTCTTGTTGATGATTGTGTTTGAGAGATTGAGTTGAATTTCGGGGGCAAAATTCCTATAGGGGGTTAGACTGTGATAACCGGTAACTTTTTCAGGAGCTTAGTATTTTAAAATACTATAATTATGTATCGGAGTCTTTTGATTTTGTTAGTTTTATTGGAAGAAAACTGAAAAGTTGACTTTGGTTGATTGGTTTTGCGTGTAACGGTTACAGTTTAACCAGGTTTTAGGAGAGTCGTGAGTTTCCTCAGTGAATCACTTTTGATTCGTTTTGTCTGTTTTGGAGTGGTTATGAGGTTTTCAATGCTTTTCGGGAAGTTTTCCTGCGTTTAGAGAAAATCGTCAAGCAAAGTATACCGGCACGACAATTAATTTGAAAACGTGGTAAATAGTTTTGGGTGAAATTATCAAACTTATTTTGTAAGTGATTTCGTAAATTGAGTAACATTTGTTTAAAACGTAAATCGTTGAGGTGTGAATTAAGAACTTGTAAGGAAATGGGTATTTTCGTGAAATTTGGTAAAAAATTCCGGAAAATTCGTGAAATATTAAAGATAGTGAAAGAAACCTAAATTGACAAGTCAATATTTTAATGTTTTTGAAGTACATTTAAACTCATTATGATGGTTCGGTTATTATGAACTTAAAACTCGTGTTTTGGTTCCGACGCGTCTAAAAATGACCAAAATGAATTTTGGGAAGTTTGGTATGGAAATAGGTCGTGTGAATAATCTAGGTTCATGGAAAAGTGATTTTAGAGTCAATAAAAATACAAGAAACTTTCGGGTCACATTTTAAAGTCACGGATTTTGAGTTTTAGGTGAACCCGACACAAAAAGAAGCAAACCTGAACACCCTTGGATGCTTGAACGAGTTTGGACCACCAAGGGGACACCAAGGCTTCATTTTAGGAACCTTTTCCACCCTTGGTACCATCGAATGCTTTATTTGATTTCAAAATACACACACATCACCATAACATCCAAAAATCACACATTTCTTGCTCTCTCTTCCCATGGCTGATTTCGAACAGAAAACACACACCAAACACACTTATTTTTCAAGTTTTGATCAAGAAAATGAAGGTCTAAGTCATTCGGGTTGATACCAGTAGGCGTGGGTTCATAAAAACAACGTTTGGGTTGTCGATTTCGTGTTAAATCTTCGTTTGAAAACCCTCTTTTGTAAGTCTTCTAAAATCTATGATGTCTAAATACTAGTTGTACAAGTTGATCGTCGTAAAAATCATATCTTGTCAAAAGAAACGAATGATTTATGGGTGTTTGGATGCGTCGAACTAAAAGAAAAGGGAAAAGGATTTGGTCATTTTAATATCGTGGTTGTGTTGGTAAAATAACATGTGGTTAAAAGCAAGGTTTTCAAGATCGAGATCCTATAAGATCCTAAGCATGCAAAGATCCTAGGTAGGATCTCGATCATTTTTGCTGTGCAGTATCGTAAAATCGTAAGATCCTAATATCGGGATCGGGATCTTAACAACCATGGTTAAAAGTGATTATTTTGAAACTTGGCTTAAAAATTAGCTAGTTTAGGGTTTATTTGATTTTGGGGCTTTGTTTGTGTGATTTCGGCCCAACCGAGAGTGGGAATCAGTTATTGGGCTCGACCTAATAACCATTCTGCCCATATGGTTGTGGCTTATTTGGTTTCGAGCTTATTGAAGATCTGGATTATACAACATGGCTTATTTGGGTTCGTCTTAAGGCTTATTTTTGGTTTCGGTTTATGGCTTATATTTGGTTTTGGCTTATATAGAAGCTTATTAAGTTTCGACTTATTTTGACTTATGGCTTGTTTCGGCCTAAGTATTGGTTTTGGACGTAAGTATTGGTTTTGGATTTCTATTTTAAGCTTCGGCCCAATAAAGTATAACTATTAGTATTTTTATTATAAAGTTAACGGGCTAACTTTAAAACTATAATGGACCTTAAGGCTCAATAAGCGAAAACTAGTGGTTTAATACGTTTAAAGTGGATTTTTAAAGTGAAACATGTTTCGTGTCAATATTGAAAGTCGATGGAGGAAAATGCGTTTTGTTAAGGTATTTTTGAGATATAGAATTTGGCGTTTAGTCGGAAGGTGATGACAATTGGGAAAAGTATTTGGGATTGAGAATTGAGAAAAGTATTTGGATTTGAGAATTTGGGGAAAGTGTTAGAATTGATATTTGAAATCTTGAAAAATGTTGTATAAATGAACGGGTCATGCCGAAATTTTGTAAAAATCCTACACTTAGAAAGTATTGTGAAAACTTATTTTGTTTCGATTCGGTTAAAGAACGAAATGTGACTTTTAATAAACTTTAGGTGTCGAGATTTAACGATCAAGCATGGTTATGATAAAATGACAAGATTTTATAATTTCTCTTTTTAGCCCGATAAAAATACGAGAATAATAATAATAAAATGCTTTTATGTTATTTAAAGTATTATGTACTTATATATATATATATATATATATATATATATATATATCGTATCGATTTCGGAAGATGTTTATTTGTTTATTTTCGATCTTTGAGCTCCTACCTATTTCTCGTTGGATTTTCTTGGATTCGTTGGTCAACTGTCTCGTTTTAACGATTTGAAATGTTTTGAGTATTTTGTGTTGATGTCGCACTTAGCCTAAGTGCATCGAGTTGTTTTACTTAATTACCACAAAACCATGATACCAAAAACGTTTGTAATGAGACTAAAGGTTTGTAATGAGACTAAAGGTTTTGTAATGAGAATAAAGGTTTTGTAATGAGCATACGAGTTTTGAAGTAAGGATAAGAGTTTTGTGAAGAGAATGAGGATTTTGTGTGAGTAAAAGACGAATGCTTGTACAATAAGGCAATATTGTACAAAATCTTAATAAGGTGAAATTAATGATAGGTCGTGGCCGGGTACCGTTGTGGTTTGTGTATAGATTATTTATGCGTTGTGTAGAGATTATTGGTGATCCGTGTAGAGATTATCTATGCGGTTATTATCATCTATTGAGGTGAGTTCTCGTAGCCCCACTTTTTCAATCTTTTCCGTTGGGGGAAAATGATACTCAAATGTGTTTTGAACTGTTTTATGAATTGTGCGAAATGTGGTTTTGTTTTTGCGACAATGTTATGTGCTTATGACTTCTATGTGAATATTATATGTTACGTGGTTATTTGGATCGGTTGGGCACGCCTACCCTAATTTTATGTGATCACTGGATCGGCGGGGTACGCCTATCCCAGTATCTATGTTGTTCTTAGGCTTTAGGTGCGGTAAGTTATTCGGGGTTGTGACCCTATGAGTGGTGAGACACGCTGTAATAAGACTAGCGAGAATGCTAGGTCTTGGTACATGATTAGCAGGAATGCTAAGTCATAGGTTCGTGATTGATTGCATATATTCACTGTCACACCCCGCCAAGGCAGAAACGCGAGGCGTAACGAGAATGGATATCATCACAACACAATGGCGTCTATATAGAGAGCTACAATGAATAAAGTAAACAAAGTATAGACACAAAGTGTCATGAAAATACCCAAACAAACATAAAAGATAACGGGTGTCTTGTATTGAAGCAAAGGGGGTTCACGTCAATACCAAGACATGCAAAACATCCAAAATAAACGTAAGCAGTTCAAATCAACACCATTCAATAATCATTCATGCATGAAGTAAACAAGGAGATTAAACTCCACAAGCAGCCTATGGTCTCTCTAGCCACTCCTCTTATTCTTAAGATCCTCACGATGCTCACCTGAAAATGATGCTTAAAAACGTCAACACAATGGTTGGTGAGAGTCATAGGTTTATGACACACAATTCAAACTTTCAATTAATTACTATGATTAATAAAACAGAACATGGCAAGACAGTTAAGCTAGCTATTATACAGGCTAACATGCATACGTACAAAACAACCACAATCAGGACGGAATGTGTCCTACGATCAAAGTCACACCAAAATATCACACTGAAATGGGTACCCTCCGATCGGAATCACACAGTAACAGGTAGAAACGTTACCCTCCAATCGGAATCACACAGTAATAGGTAGGAACGTTACCCTCCGATCCAACAACACATAAACATTTAGCACATATCATATAATAGTCACATAAATGTCCATGCATCAATTAAACCACATAATCACAGCAATTAAAACATTTCAAAACCATTTGCATCATTTCATCCCAATTTAAAAATAATGTAAAAAGAGGGACTATAAAACTCACCTGATGCTCAACACAGCTTCCCAAATTTCCTAGCACAAACTACACAATAAAATATAAACGTGTTACACGCGACTAAGCCAAATGCTTAAGTCCATGCAACAATCATATGATGGATGTCTAAGGGGTTTACATACCTCCATGGGTCACCCCGACACCATGCCCGACTTTAACCATCTCATTTACTCATAAGTCTACTTAACTACATTTTACCACAAAACGCAGAATTTTAGTGTCACTTTTCTAACTTTTAACCCTTATCTACCAAACCTAATAAATTCTCAAATAAATCACCTATGTACACTTAGGTGTTTACTAACTACCTCATATTCCCCAAAATCTATTCACATGTGCAAATGCCTCAAATAAATTCCCAACTCAAAAGTACCCAGATTCGGATTTGAACGCGCACTAAAATGTTTGACCTTGCTAACCATACTTAGACAATTAATCATAAGCTAAATTTTGGGTTGAAGTTAATAGACATATATAATTTGACGTATTTGTTTTGGCTAACCTTAATTTGAATTTTAAATAAGGGTTTTTACCTCTCTAAGTCTGACCCAAATCTGACCTGTTTTTACTGTTTTGACAACTTTTCTTGCAACGACCATTTGACTAACTTCCCAACCTTAAAAACCTTCGAGGCCATACTTTTTGAAAACTAGACTCTCTGAACTATAATTTAGGCATAAGATTCACTTCTTAACTCGTTTCTATCATCAAGATATCATTCGTGGAACACGACCTAAAAATCTGCCAAACCCTAAATCACAAATTAACTTGTTTTAATCCTAACCGTTTGCACCAATATGACCCTAATCAAACCCTAAACGCACTAGCATGATCATAACATCATTAATTATAGAAGTTTTAAAACCCTGATGATCCATCATAATGTTTGTTACATGATTTAAAAGAATGAATAAGGTTAGATCATTACCTAGCTTACCTACCTACTCCTCACACGAACTAGTTGCAAATCTTGGATCAAAATTTCGACTTCCTTGTTCTTAGGGATATGGGATTTTCGGCTCAAAGGGATGGGGAGGCAATAATGAGCTAGGTTTTTCCTAATTAACCAACTAACTAGAAACCTAGTCTAACTACAATTCTTATTAGATAATACACATATTTTTTTTCCCCCCCCCCCCCCCGTTAATACATATTTTTTTTATTTAATACTTAATTATACAATTACTTACATTACCTTAATTTCCTACAAAAACTTTGGTAAAATTGGTAAACCTTTTGCATGAAATACTAAATAATAACTTTCTATTTATAACTTTCATTTCACCAAAATACTTTCTATATTTAGAAAGTTCATTACTAACACTCATATTTCATGAACCTAGTTCACTTCCAATATGACATACTTTCCATATTAATCCATCATATAATTATCCACATATTGACGTAGCAATGCATGCAAACAGGTTACTCATTTCCATTGTCACTACACGTGAACAAAATGGAAATAACCCTCAAATATCTCAAACTCATTCAAAAATGAGATGAACACGCACCTGAGAATGATAATCATGCACACAGATAAAGTCACATATATCACAAATATAGCACGTATAAACACTTAGCCAACTCTAAAAGTATGACTAACTTGATCAAATCACGGGTGTCATAGTATCCCCTCCTTAAGGAAATCTCGTCCCGAGATTTAACAAGCCAGTTCAACAGCACGATCAATAAATAACTGAGGATACTTAGACTTCATATGGTATTCGCGCTCCCAAGTAAACTTGGGACCACGCTTTGAATTCCAACGAACTTTCACAAGTGATATCTTACTACGTTTCAAACTCCTAACCTCACGGTCCATAATCTCTACGGGTTCCTCAACAAAATGAAGAGTCTTGTCGATCTTGATTTCATTAAGTGGCACAAGAAGATTAGCATCCGCCAAACACTTCTTCAAATTTGACACGTGGAATGTGTCATGCACACTACTCAATTCCTCAGGCAATCTTAACCGATAAGCTACAAGGCCGATCCTTTCAAGGATCTCGAATTGTCCTACATACCTCGGTGCTAACTTACCTTTTGTTCCAAAACGAATCATGCCTTTTTAAGGCGACACCTTTAATAACACACGATCTCTAACCTTGAACTCCAACAGCTTACGTCTATTATCAGCATAGCTTCGAACGGAGTTTTTCCCTAGCCGCTTTGAGCATTTCCTTTATCAACACTACCTTATCAGTTGTTTCTTGTACCAGTTCAGGTCCAATCAAACTACTTTCACCAATTTCCGCCCATAGAACGGGTGACCTACATTTTCTTCCATACAATGCTTTGAACGAAGCACGCCGAATGCTCGAATCATAACTATTGTTGTAAGAGAATTCAACTAATGGTAGGTGAACATCCTAATTGCCACCAAAGTCAATAACACACGCCTTTAACATATCCTCCAAAGTCTGAATCGTACGCTTACTTTGTCCATCCGTTTGAGGATGATAAGCTGTACTCATATCCAATTGTGTCCCTAAAGCTTTTTGCAATGTTTTCCAGATACGTGATGTAAACCGTCCATCTTGATCCAAAATGATCGACACGGGAACTCCATGTCGTGCGACTATCTCATCGATGTATAACTTTGCCAATCTCTCAGTACTATAATCCTCTCGCGTCGCCAGAAGATAAGCCGACTTGGTCAGCCTGTAAACTATTACCCAAATCGTATCATGCCCACTCTTCATCTTAGGTAACTTGGTGATAAAATCCATAGTGATATTATCCCACTTCCATTTAGGTATCTCGGGTTATTGCAATAAACCCGAAGGCCTTTGATACTCAGCCTTCACCTTTAAACAAGTTAAACATTTGCTAACATAAGTAGCAATATCCCTCTTCATTCCAGGACACCAGTACATATCTCGAAGATCATGGTACATCTTATCCTCTCCACGATGTGCACAGTACCTAGTCTTATGAGCATCGTCCATAATTATCGTTCTCATACCTCCTACTAACGGAACCTATATATGGTCCATAAAGTATAAACTCTCGTCTTCTTTCCTTTCCATCCGTAGATCTAAACCATGTAGTTTTTCTGCAAGTATGTTCTCTTACTTGAACGCCTCAATCTGGGCGGCCAGTATCATTCCTCTTACTCCAGACTGAATAGTCATAGCCATTGCTCGTACACGTCTAGGTTTCACTCGTTCCTTCCTACTTCATGCATCAGCCACCACATTCGCCTTACCTGGATGGTAGTGAATCTCACACTCATAGTCATTAAATAATTCAATCCACCTCTTTTGACGCATATTCAACTCCTTCTGATCAAATATGTGTTGAAGGATTTTGTGATCCGTGTAGATGACACTCTTCGTACCATAAAAATAATGCCTCCAAGTTTTAAGGACAAACACAACTGCTCCCAATTCTAGGTCGTGCGTTGTATAATTCTTCTCATGGATCTTTAGCTGTCTTGATGCATAGGCAATTACTTTGCCTCTTTGCATGAGTACACAACCTAATCCCTGATTCGATGCATCACAGTAGACTACGAAATCTTCAACCCTATCAGGTAGTGACAATATCGGTGCATCGCATAAATTACTCTTCAAAGTCTGGAAAGCCTCTTCATGTTCCATGCCCCACTCATACTTTTTGTTTTTCTGAGCCAACAAAGTAAGAGGTTTAGCAATCTTAGAGAAGTTTGCGATAAAACGTCGGTAGTAACCTACTAACCCTAAAAATGATCGAATTTCAAACGGTGTTGTAGGATCTTTCTAATTATTTACCGCCTCAATCTTACTTGGATCCACGTAAATACCATTCTGTTTGACCACGTGACCAAGGAAATGCACTTCTTGCAACCAGAACTCACACTCGGAGAATTTAGCATACAACTTCTCCTTTTTCATCAATTCCAACACCAACCTTAAATGAACCTCATGTTCCTCCTTAGACTTTGAGTAGATCAAGATGCCATTAATGAAAACAATGACAAACTTATCTAGGTACGGTTTACAAACCCGGTTCATCAGATCCATAAAGACTGTTGGTGCATTGGTTAATCCAAAAGGCATAACTGTAAACTTAAAATGTTCGTATCTCGTTTGAAACGCGATCTTTGGAATATCATCCTTATGTACTCGGAGCTGGTGATAACCCGACCAAAGATCTATCTTGGAGAAATGACGTGCTCCTTGCAGCTGATCAAATAAGTCATCAATTCTTAGGAGAAGATAGCGGTTCTTAACAGTCAACTTGTTCAACTCCCTATAATCAATGCACATGCGAAAAGAGCCATCCTTCTTCTTAACAAATATCACAGGTGCTCCCCACGGAGAATGACTTGGTCGTATGAAGCCCTTGTCTTGCAACTCTTAAAGCTGCCCAGACAATTCTTGCATTTTCAAGGGTGCTAGACGATATGGAGACTTCGCAACCGGCGTCACTCCAGGAAATAAATCTATGCAAAACTCAACTTTTCGTTGCGGTGATAATCTCGAAAAGTCTTCCAGGAACACATCAACAAAATCTCGTACGACGGGAATCTCGCTCAACTTAGGTTCATCTAACTTCGCGTTCATTAGGGCTTTGGCGACCCCCAGAGTACGTTCCCCTTGAACCCGAAGTATCCTACCACCTTCCAATAGTATCTCAACCACCTTCTCGTGGCACACTATCACAGCCTTATTCTTGGACAACCAGTCCATCCCCATAATCACGTTGAAGCTTCCATGACCTAACGGTATCAAATCTATGATGAACAAGGAATTTCTTAGTTCTAGTTTGCCATCACGGATAATCCTATCAACTTCTATTTTCTTACCATCTGCTACTTCTATCACATATCCAGTGTTTACAATACTAGGTTTTACATTTAGTAAAGTCACAAAATTAGTAGAAATGAAACTAAAATCAGCTCCAGAATCGAAAAGTACGTTTCAGCCCAAGAATCGAAAAGTACGGTAGCAAAATATCGTTCCAACAGAGAAAAACTAATCTGTCACGATGTTTCGCTCCTGAAGATGCATCGACTGCATTATATTCGAAAGCCCTTCTCTAGTACGGATTCCCATTGTTTCTTTTCGGGTGTTACGGTTGCCCTCCAAAGCCAACGGATTTCCTGCTTGACCATACGTGGCCCAGTGCATTTGGGATAAGTATTATAAGGTGATTAGACGACCACATTCATCACAAACCCTCTGATTAAAACCTAATTTTCCCCCCTAATAGCATTTACATGAGCCACTTTCTTAAACGGTGCCCAACAATCTTTAGCAAAATAACCCGGTTTCTGACAATTATAACATAATCTGCAAGGTCTATTTTTTAGATGATAGGAATAGCACTTAGCACACTTGGTATAGGGGCCCACAAACTTGTTTCTAGGAGGAGTTGTTGCCATAAAACTTGTCCCCACTTTTGCCTTCTTATTTTCTTTCCATGACCCTCCTGGTTTACTTGTCTCTTCCACTCCTTTTGTTTTCTCATTACCCTTCGTTAATGTACCACAGCTGACTGCCTCATCAGTAAGTATCCCATCCCTAAGAATTTCACTCTGTATTGTGGTTGGTTAGGTCGCTCAGAGCATTCCCCGAATCTCAGGAGCCAAACCAGCTATGTACCTCTTAATGCGTAATGACTCAGTAGTAACTAGGTGCGGAACCAGCTTGGCCAATTCATGAAACTGATCAGTGTAGGCGGCATGATTGGCTCCCACCATTTTATAATTCTAAAACTCATTTTCAAACTTCTCCATTTCGTTGCTTGGACAGAACTCTTCTACAAGTAATGCTTTTTAAAAATCATCAGCCTCAAAATAGACATACTTTACAGCTTTACGACCACTGCTTGATCTTGGTATTCATCCAAGTCAAAGCCTTGTTCACAAGAATAGCTAGTCAGCGAAACATCACTCTTTGAATCTTAAAAAAAAAAAAAAAAAAAAAAAAAATAAAAAAAAAGCTCAACATCCACTATTGTCAAATACTGACTCCATTTTATCGATCCATCCAGTAAGTGTTATCGTACCTCCTTTTCCATCATACTCTTTGAGATTGCATGCCATGAATGTCTTGTAAGAACATCCATTGTTCCCACTATTCCTACCATTAGCATTTGCATTGTTCACATTGTTGGTTACTTGGGTGACGATCTGAGGAAGGATGGTTTGCAATTGTTGCGCGATGATAGCAGCAATGTCGAGGTTCTCCTCATTGCTAGGACCGCTTCGTTAGGATGGAGCCATTTCTATAAATGATAAAAATTTATATACATTAGACGATATAATAAGGATTTCCAATCCCATAACCTTATCATACTCTATACATTACCATATACATACAAGAATAACCAACATATAACGTGTCAACATTAATCCATTTAATCATACTTGCAAGTCCACTTGTGTTGTGGCGCATGTATAATTATGTTAGCTACCATAATTATAGATGCTCCCTTTCACAAATATACTCCCTCCTATGACGATACTTCTTAAGGTTAACACACCACATAACACATAATTCAAATCATTCAACTCATCACGCGCGGAAATAATCCAGCAAATACTTAATTCATAATATTAAAATACTTAAACAAAATCCAATAACCAAAAGTAGACATTCTTAAACATGGCTCCAACCAAAGTCAAACAACTAAAATCTTAAAACTTAGAACGAGATGGATAGTCTGGTATTGGGTCGAACTCCACTCTCATAAGTGTCTTCCAACTCATTACACTTGGGTCCACTCCTTGATGTGGACTCGAGATCTGAATCACAGTCGGATACTACATAACTCAAAAACTCATAGTTTGGCCCTTTTTCAGGAGCTTCCTTCGATCCCTTCTTTTCGGGCTCTTCTTATTCTTCCTTCGATGGCGTGTATTTAGGAAACTTTCCAGGAAATTTGGAAAGAGTGCCATCCTTTGCAATCATTTACGTTTCCTACTTCATGATCGTTTATCCATCAACTTCCTTCATAGTCAGCTTTTCTTTAACTCGGCACGGGTATAGGTCAATAGGTATTCGGATTTTGCGGTTAATTCGCTTCAACCAAATTCTAGTCTTTCGATCAGTGAAGCCCTTACGTATAGTTGCATGGGCAATTCCCTAACGAAACTTCTTACGGTCAGGGGGAGACATGGCTAAATTATTAAGGACGTAGTATATACCATATCAGATAATGGTAGACAAAATAACTAAATGAGAATTAGACAAAATGAGATAATAAAAGCTATGCAATTAGGGGGAAGCGTAATAGTTATAATACTAAAAACTTAAGCCCTAAAATGCATCTATATGAAAGACTCCTAGGTTATAGTTTAGGCTCAACGACCTACTTCTCTATAACCAAAGGCTCTGATACCAATCTGTCACACCCCGCCAAGGCGGAAACGTGAGGCGTAACGAGAATGGATATCATCACAACACAATGGCGTCTATATAGAGAAATACAATGCATAAAGTAAACAAAGTATAGCATCAAAGTGTCATGAAAATACCCAAACAAACATAAAAGATAATTGGCGTCTTGTATTAAAGCAAAGGGGGTTCACGTCAATACCAAGATATGCAAAACGTCCAAAATAAACCTAATAAGTTCAACAACATTCAATAATCATTCATGCATGAAGTAAACTAGGAGATTAAACTTCACAAGTAGCCTATGGTCTCTCTAGCCACTCCTCTTATTCTTAAGATCCTCATGATGCTCACTTGAAAATGATGCTTAAAAACGTCAACACAACGGTTGGTGAGAGTCATAGGTTTACGACACACAATTCAAACTTTCAATCAATTACTATGATTAATAAAACATAACATGACAGGACAGTTAAGCAAGCTATTATACAGGCTAACATGCATACGTACAAAACAACCATAATCAGGACGGAACGTGTCCCACGATCCAAGTCACACCAAAATATCACACTGAAATGGGTACCCTCCGATCGGAATCACACAGTAATGGGTAGAAACTTTACCCTCCGATCAGAATCACACAGTAATGGGTAGGAACGTTACCCTCCGATCTAACAACACATAAACATTTAGCACATATCATATAATAGCCACATAAATGTCCATGCATCAATTAAACCACATAATCACATCAATTAAAACATTTCAAAATTATTTGCATCATTTCCATCCTAATTTAAAAACAATGTAAAAAGAGGGACTATGAAGCTCACCTGATGCTCAACACAGCTTCCCAAATTTCCTAGCACAAACTACACAATAAAATATAAACGTGTTACACGCGACTAAGCCAAATGCTTAAGTCCATGCAAAAATCATATGATGGATGTCTAAGGGCTTTACGTACCTCCATGGGTCACCCCGACACCATGCCTGACTTTAACCATCTCATTTACTTATAAGTCTACTTAACTACATTTTACACGCAAACGCAGAATTTTAGTGTCACTTTTCTAACTTTCAAACCTTATCTACCAAACCTAATAAATTCTCAAATAAATCACCTATGTACACTTAGGTGTTTACTAACTGCCTCATATTCCCCAAAAGCTAATCACATGTGCAAATGCCTCAAATAAATTCCCAACTAAAAAGTACCCAGATTCGGATCAGAACGCGCACTAAAATGTTTGACCTTGCTAACCATACTTAGACAACTAATCAGAAGCTAAATTTTAGGGTGAAGTTAATAGGCATATAGAATGTGACTTCTGTGTTTTGGCTAACCTTAATTCGAATTTTAAATAGGGGTTATTACCTCTCTAATTCTGACCCAAATCTGACCCGTATTTACTATTTTTGATAACTTTTCTTAAAATGACCATTTGACTAATTTTCCAACCTTAAAAACCTTCGAGGCCAAACTTTTTGAAAACTAGACTCTCTGAACTACAATTTAGGCATAAGATTCACCTCTTAACTCGTTTCTATCATCAAGATATCATTCGTTGAACACGACCTAAAAATCTGCCAAACCCTAAATCATAAATTAACATGTTTTAATCCTAACCGTTTGCCCCAATATGACCCTAATCAAACCCTAAACGCACTAGCATGATCATAAAATCATTAATTAAGAAAGTTTCAAAACCCTAATGATCCATCATAATGTTTGTTACATGATTTAAAAGAATGAATAAGGTTAGATCATTACCTAGCTTACCTACCTGCTCCTCACACGAACTAGTTGCAAATCTTGGATCAAAATTTTGACTTCTTATTCTTAGGGATATGGTATTTTTGGCTCAAAGGGATGGGGAGGCAAGAATGAGCTAGGGTTTTTCCTAATTAACCAACTAATTAGAAACCTAATCTAACTACAATTCTTATTAGATAATACACACATTTTTTCTTTTTTTCTTTAACAAACCAATCCCCCCCCTCCTTAATACATATTTTTTTTATTTAATACTTAATTATACAATTACTTACATTATCTTAATTTCCTACAAAAATCTTGGTAAATTTGGTAAACCTTTTGCATAAAAAACTAAATACTTTCTATTTATAACTTTTATTTCACCAAAATATTTTCTATATTTAGAAAGTTCATTACTAACAATCATATTTCACGAACCTAGGTCACTTCTAATATGACACACTTTCCATATTAATCCATAATATAATTTTCCACATATTGACGTAGCAATGCATGCAAACACGTCACTCATTTTCATTGTCACTACACGTGAACAAAATGGAAATAACCCTCAAATATCTCAAACTCATTCAAAAATGAAATGAACACGCACCCCAAAATGATAATCATGCACACAGATAAAGTCACATATATCACAAATATAGCACATATAAACACTTAGCCAACTCTAAAAGTATGACTAACCTAATCAAATCACGGGTGTCACATTCAGTGTCATATAACACAAATTGTCCAACTGTTTAAATGATTGGCATATCAATTAGGTTTAAGGTCAAACCTACGAGCTCACCAACATTATTGTTGATTTTTTTGAGTATCATTTTCAGGTGTGTTGTTAGCAAAGGTAAATGAGGAGTATTGGGGACCAAAGATGAATACATTTAAGAGATTATTGAAACACAACTGTTTGACTTTTTACAAGGTTGCGAAATTGTAAACTTTTGTAAATAAAATTTTGTAAATTAATGTATAGTATGATCTTTTATCTTGTGCGATGTGAATCATTATGTCGCATTCCCGTGTTTCTGCCACTGACTGGGTGTGACACTTGTGTGTCTGAATTGATGGATGCAGATCAACCTTCGTTGGTGAATATGTCTTTCACGTTTTCATGTTTCTCTAAGTATAATTAAATCATCACCTAACCTTAATCTTATGCTATTTTCAGGTAAAGAATGTTTTAGATGATGTGCACATTGATAGTGTTGTGAAAGATGTTGAGGAAAGTGAGAATCCACGTAAGAAATTTCCCGGTAAGGTTTACATATCCCCCTATACTCAACCGCTGTCAACTGAAGTTAAATGTAAGAAAAGGAGGCGCCGTCAAGTTAACATAGAAAGGGTTTCAAAAAGAGTGATCAAAACTGTTGTTGGGTCGGATGGAAATGAAATCCAACTGCTACCGTGGAAAGAGGTAGTATTTATCTTTAATATAGATAATTCAAAACCATTATTAATTTTTTATAGAACCCATATGTTTTTGGGTTTTTATAGTGACCCATACTTAGACAGGTTAGGATATGTGTTTTTTAAAGTGATAAACATGTGTTCCAATTATTCAGGATCTTACTCGTTCCCCAACTGCACCAAAAAGAACTGTAAGTGTTCCTGAAGCAGTTATGGTGTTATTTCGTGATAAAAATAGGATGAAAATGCGTTGGACTTTTCCATGGGTTGGAAGACGGTATCTGTTCAAAGTGAGTTTTGGGGGAAGGAGGAAATTAGTGGCAGGAGCCACACTAAAGATGTTGGTGTCACACCACCAACGGGGCTGGATGGAAAACACGTGTCCGTGGGGTGTGGACGTCATTTATACTACTATCACACAAGATACAATGGAAAGACCTCTTAAGGGTACATTTTAGAAATTTCCACTTCGTTGCATTTAAATAACAAATTGTTAAGTTTTACATAGGTTCATAGATAATATGTTGAAGCGAATAAAAGTTTTAGAAATTAACAACGATGTTAAAATAGATAATAATAGTTCTTGAAAATCGGTCCAATGCAAGGCGACCCCATATAGCAAACAAAGACATCCGTAGCTAAGCACCTGAGAAAACATGCTAAAACGTCAACATAAAGTTGGTGAATTCATAGGTTTGAAATTTGATATAAGAATAGACCACAAATATTGCAAAACGCATGTGACTATTATAACAGATACAATATCACATAAAAAGGAATTTATGAACACCGAGGCTAAATGTAATGGAAGCATGCAAAATTCTTAATAAACTTGCCCTGAAGGGTGCCAACATGGCCCTTCACCATATCACTCGACATGGTATACGTCCGTTGATCTTGTAAGAGCTACTTATACGGACGGGGATTATTAGTCCTAATAGATCTATTTACAACACTTGCGCTCACTTACCAATCCAACTGATCATAAATAACTAACGGTTCATGATAACTCGGGCATACAAGTTTCACTATTACTTAGGCAACACGTAAACAAGATTGGGAAAAACGTAAAGCATTTGTGTCTAATGTTTAAAATCAAGCAATGTTTCTTACCCCAAATAGTAAAGCAAAGTTGTAAAAACATGGGGCTATGAACTCACCTTAAGAAAGTAGTGAACAAGATATTCAACAAAGTGAATAATGATAACGAACAACTCTAACTGCGACCTAATTAATAGACGCGCTTTAGAAACGAGAAATAAATACAAAACATTGGATAATATGCTTGTAAGACAAATAGACATCCATAAGTGTTTGCGCTTTGGTTTACATAGTAAAATATGTCATTATGAAAGTATAAGGTTTATAGTCACGTTACGCCATGTTTTACGAAAAGTTTCTATTTTTGGAAAGTTACTATTTTAGGAAAGTTTTAAGTTTCGGAATGTTAATACCGTCTCTTAATATTCGATGATTCCATGATCCTAAAACGCACTACTTAAACCTAAACGCCTAACTTCCAAGTCCATCTCGCTAATAAATATCAAAAGTTACTATTTTTAGAAGTTTCTTGTTTTAGAAACTCCGACAATATATTAGTGACGTTTCTAAAGTTTCCACTTAATATACTAGTATCTATATACGTTTCGCCAATGTTTTAAAAGCTCCAATATGTTTAAAAGTGTCCAAAAACCTCTTTTTAATTTCCAATCAGCACCTTAAATAAGTATTTTTCCAAAAAGTGTTCCAAAATTCATTTCGCCATAATTCAGCCATTTTAAGTCCGCTTTTAGTGTTCGACATATGAAAATCTATCTATTTGAAACAAGCTCTCTAAAAACTACTTTCTAGCCTAATGAAAACTTTTTTAAGTCGCCCAAAACTTGAAAACAAAATCAGATCAGCAACTATATTTTTCACAAACGCTTCCAAAAATCCATCCAAACTTCACAATAGTGCCTATACTAACATATCCCGTTCACTACTAATCCATCCAACAAAACCACACCTTGAATTATTTCTTAGTTCCATCGTCCTCTTTGTTGCAACCCACAAGTTCACTTATCCTTTCTATAATCAAAGTAATAATATCAAGAACACATGAAAACTTTATTAGTTTATAAACTCACTAGTTTCTTTTAGAAAATAACACAAATACTAAGGATATATATAAGACTTGATCAAGAAAAGAGAGATATAAAAGGAAGATAAAGAACATACTTACAAGAGTAGAGGTTTTTCAAGATGAAACACAGATCTAACTATGAACACCTTAGATCTTAAACCCCAAAGTAAATCTTGCAAAACCCGTTTGAATAAATCAAAACCCTAACTATAGATCTTAAACAAACCCTTGAAATCAATGAACCAACACTTGTAATCACCTTAGATATGAACAAGAATCAACCTAGAATACTTTGATCTTTAAGGAAATCAGAAAAAGAACCCTATGATGGTGTTTGTTTTGTGTCTGTTGAGCAAGAAGGAGAGGAAGAGAGAAAGAGTTTGAGAGATTTTTTTGGTGAGGATTGGAAATGAGAATGACCTAGTATGTGTTTAACATGTATTTTATAGGAGGAACTAGGTTTTTAGGGTGTAGAGATATTGTGTGAACATTGGCATAAATGGTCTAGGTGACAAACCAAACCAAAGTTTATGTGTGGGTGTGGGATCGGACGCAACAAGCCTTTAAGGGGGGAGGGGGGGTTCAAGTCTTGATCATGACTACAAAATTAAAATAAAAGCTTAGTGGAAAGTTGTGGTCCTTCATGGGTGAGTGAAGTGAAAGGGTTTTTGTAAGAGTCACTGGATAATGCATAGGATTTTGGATATGATACAAAGAATGTCCTATCTTGGCATGGTGATGGTGTTTTTCTTTTGATAATTCAAAAAATATTGATGAAAGATGCTCTTTGATTTAATTAAGTGTGGATGTATGCGTGGGTTTGGAGTATAAGGGGTGAACGAAATTTTTGACTCCTAAACACGAGATATACGATAACTAAAGTTTAGACGAAAAGATTTCGGGTTTCCGGGTCTTCGTTTGACCTAAAACGCTAAAATCGTATGACGTACACGAAAAACGTATAAATCGCAAACGAAAGTGAACGTGACCTACGTAACACTTTAAAATGATAAAATAATGTATATAACACTTAGACTAATCCAAGTCCGAATCCAGAATGCGTCCGATAATGATTTTTAGTTTTACGCGGGACAACTTTCTAGAAAATTGCCATATTCAAACGTAACGTATAAAAGTCAAAAATAATGATCGAAAAAGGTTAAAATATTGACCTGAAATTTACGGGGTGTGACATCCTTTCCCCGTTAAAAGAGCTTTTTCCTCAAAGCTTAAGACGTAACTTTAGACGTAGATGCAGGGTTAGCAAAGAAATGAGGATATTTTTTCTTTATTTTCTCTTCGTACTCCCAATTTAACCCAGGACCTCGCCTAGAATTTCAATGGACCTTCACAATCGGGATACGACTCTGCTTCAATCTTTGACTTCCTGATACATGATTTCAACCGGTTCCTCGATGAAATTCAGCTTGTCATCAATCTGAATTTCGTCTAACAGAATAGCTAGTGGTTCGTCGGAAAGACACTTTTTTAGATTGGAAACGTGAAAAGTACTATGGACACGACTTAGTTGATCCAGGATTTCAAGTCGGTAAGCGACTGTTCTAACTTTAGCAAGTACCTTGAAAGTTCCAATATAACGAGGGTTCTGCTTCCCCCGTTTGCCAAAACGTATCACTCCTTTCCATGACGATACCTTCAAGATAACCTTATCTCCAACTTGAAACTCCATTGGCTTACGTCTCCTATCGGTGTAGCTCTTTTATCTATCACGTGCAGCTTGAATATGTTTCTTGATTTGGATGATCTTCTCTGTAGTCTCATGAACGATTTTTGGGCCAGTGAGCTTAGCATCTCCTACCTCAGCCCAACAGACAGGCGATCGGAACTCACGACCATATATTGCTTCGAATGGTGTAGCCTTGATACTCGTGTGATAACTATTATTGTACGGAAATTCTACCAAAGGTAGATGCCTATCCCAGCTTTTTCCAAAATCGATCATAAAAGCACGCAACATGTCTTCTAAGGTTTGGATGGTCCTTACACTCTAACCATCGGTCTGAGGGTGATAATCCGTACTCATATCCAATTGAGTACCTAGGGCTTTCTGAAGTGATTGCTAGAATTGAGATGTGAACCTACCATCTCGATCAGAAAAAATGGAAACAAGCACACCATGCCTCACGACTACTTCCTTCAAGTATTTTCTAGTCAACTTTTCCATCGAGTCGTTCTCCCTCATTGGTAGAAAATAAGCGGATTTAATAAGGCGATCAACAATTACCTAAATTGTGTCATGTCCAGTCGACGTCTTTGGCAATATAGTAACGAAATCCATTGTAATGTTTTCACATTTCCACACCGGGATCACAGGTTGAACCAATAAACTAGATGGTTTTTGATATTCGGACTTGACCTTGGCATAGGTCAGACACTTACTGATGTAGGTGGCAATCTCGGCTTTCACATTGGGCCACCAATACAGTTTCTTCAGGTCTAGGTACATCTTATCCGATCCAGGGTGGATCGAATACTTTGACTTATGCGACTCGTGCATAATCAAAGCCCTCAAATCACCATAACAGGGTATTCAACTCCTATTCCTTAAACACAGAGAAATAGGGTAACTTGCCTCTTTGAAGACCACGGAAAGTAGATTGTTTGCCAGGAAAAAACTCAATAACCGGAGGTAGACCCGAGTTGTAGTGGGCACCCAGCCCAATCTAATTCAGAATAAGCAACCAAAGAAAGATGATGTGGTGGAGATATTAGTTGTATTCCCATAGGGCATATTACCTGAATATACCGCAAGATCCGCGTTGAGAGCAGAGAAATGTGGCTCTGAGGATAATGCATGTGAGACAAACCTGTTTTGTGCAGATTGGTGTATGTTTTGTAAGTTATTCGCGTGCCACACACACTTAGAATATATCAGGCCGATAAGTGAAGTCCAAATATGAAAGGGACCCAGCAAGACTACGTTATAAGGTAGGATCAAACAACAGGATCACCTATCAGCAGAAAGCTTTAGAATCTGTGTTCAAATGGAGTGAACGACAAGGATTTTTACAAGTGAGCATGCCAGCAGCTCAAGTAGCTCAGAAGCTTATTTGCTGTTGAAGAGGAAAAAATCCCCGAAGTATTTGCGATGTCACAGAAATACCCAAAAATAATTCAGCGGACCCAAATCAGTCATAGAGAACTCGGCATGTAAAGTGGCAATAATACTCTGAGGAAAGCCTTTGTAGAAAAATATGCCAGTCAACATATAATGTCATCACACATACAAAAAGCAAGTAAGATGTATCGTAGACCAGCACTGTAAATAAAAAGTGTATGTGTCGCATTGCTAATGAATAAAAAACCAAACTTCATGCAGCATGATGCTGCAATATCTCTGAAACCATGCCGAGGGGCTTGTTTATGCCCATTATAGAGATCGCATGTAAAAGACAAACATGATCTAGGGATGTTTGTGAATCACGAACAAGCACAAGAGACTTGCTGCATGTAAACAGTTCTTGGGATAATGGACCATGGTAAAATAGAATTCTTGACATCAAGCTGTATGAACAGGCCAATATCGAGAAAAAGAGTAAGGCTAAGCTACCGTACGAATTGTTGGTACCGGTTTAACAACGGGCTCAAAAGTCTCATCAACATCAATACCTGTAAGCTAAGTGCTGCCATTCGCAACAAGGCGAGCCTTGTAACGATTAAGAGTGCCATCAGCATTATATTTATGCCGAAAAAGCCATAAGGAACGAACAATGTTCGCATTCAATGGTCGTGGCACAAGAATCCAAGCATTATTTTTAATTAAAGCATTATATTCATTAAGCATAGCATGATACCAATGCGGGTCTTGAATGACATAGGTTGTAGACTTTGGAATAGGAGAAATTAGTTCACACAGATTAAAGTATATCGTTGAGTAGGACGATTAGTACCAACACGGTAACGAGTGACCATAGAGTGAGTCAAAGCGGGATTGCGGTTGGGTTGAGTGGTAGCGGGTGAGGGAACCAGGGGAGGAGTGGGTGGTATACTGTTTGTGGGTGGAAGATTAGTCATGGGTGTTGGGTTAGTAGGGGCGGAAGGAGTGGGCTGTAAATTAGAGTGATTAGTGGGCTGATTGGTTGGCGGGCCAATGGAGTGGGCGGAAGTGGAAGTGGGCTGTGGTGAGGGAGCTGTGGGTTGTCGAGTTGCGGCAACTGGGGAAGACCCAACAGTGGGCATATTATGGAGCATATTGTTTTGTATTACAAATTAGGATCAAGATGTCAAAGGAAATTGTTGTTGGTGAGGCATCGGGAGTATAGACCATACGGAAAAAAACCTCGGTAGTCTCATTAAAAGTCACGTGACGAGATAGAATGATTTTATCCGTATTTAAGTCAAGACACCGATACCCACGGTGATTGGTGGGGTAGCCAAGAAAAATCGAGGGAGTAGCACGGGGTTCGAGTTTGTGATTGGTGTGAACACGTGGGTAGCAAAGACAACCGAATACATGAAGATCGGCATAATTAGGTGTTGTCTTATAAAGACGGGTATGTCGGTATCTTTTGTTAATCGCAGTGGATGGAAGGAATGTTAAGAGATGTGTGGCATGTGAAAGGGCTTCAACCCAAAGGTAGGGGTAAGTGTGCTGCAAATAATAATGGTATAACGGATGGGTTGTATGGTTCGTATCATGCATTCCGACTTGCCCATTTTGTTAGATGTTTTGGGACAAGAGAACACGGATGGTAATACAATTGGTGGCAAATAATTGGTGTAAGGCATTATTTGTCAACTCACCTCCATGATTCAAATTGCAAGGATTTAATCATCACATGAAAAACTGATTTTTAACAAAAGAACGAAAATGATATGAATTTAGCAATGCATCAGACTTATTACGAAGAGGTACACCCACAAGTAATGCGATAATGATCTAAAAATAAACATAGTATTTAATGCCTGAAATACTCGAAAGTGGAGAAGTCCACAAATCTAAGTGAATAATTTCAAAAGGAGACTTAACAATTGTTTCAGAAAGCGAAAAAGGAAGTCGCACGTGTTTGCCAAGCTGACAAGCATGATAAAGCACAGTGTTGGCTTAGTCTAACATTCACTTCCAGAATGACCTTAGTCGTTGGTTTGCCACGTCTGATGACCGGACCGGTAATAGCCAGCAAGACCTAGGAATTTATGAATCTCTGTCGAAGTCTTGGGCGATGCCCAATCCTTGATTGACTCAATCTTAGCTAGGTCCACGTGAATGCCTTCATTATCAATCACATGACCAAGAAACTGTACCTTTTAAAGCCAAAATTCACACTTTGAAAACTTGGCGTACAACTCCTCCTTCTTAAGTAATCTTAAGATTAACCTAAGGTTCTCTTCATGCTCCTTCTTATTCTTGGAGTAGATCAAATTGTCATAGATGAATACTATCACGAATTTAGCTAGATATGACTTGGACACCTGATTCATCATATCCATGAATATCGATGGTGCGTTGGTCAGTCCAAACGGCATCACTTGAAACTCATAGTGACTGTAGCGTGTCCTAAACGCTGTCTTTGGAATGTCTTCCTCCTAAACTCTGAGTTGGTGATAACCAGATCTCAGGTCAATCTTAAAGTAGACTCTTGACCCTTGCAACTGATCAAACAAGTCATCGATTCTTGGAAGTGGGTATCAGTTCTTGACAGTAAGTTTGTTTAGTTCACGGTAGTCGATACACATCCGAAAAGATCCATCTTTCTTTTTGACAAATAAGACCGGAGCTCCCCAGGGTGAGGAACTTGGTCGTATAAACCCTTTGTCAGAAATCTCTTACAGCTGAGAAGACAACTCTTACAGTTCTGATGGTGTTAATCTATACGGGGCTCGTGCTATAGGTGCAGCACCAGGGACTAAGTCGATTTGGAATTCAACTTGTCGAGTCAGTGGTAATCCAGGAAAGTCTGCTGGAAAGACTTCTGAAAAGTCCCGTACGATAGGCACGTCCTCAAGTCGCTTCTCCTCTAACTTGTCTTTGGTTTCCTTCTTCCTAACTTGTGCCAGAAAAATTTGGCAACCCTTCTTAATATATTTCTGAGTTTTGGTGCACGATATAATGCTCAACTTTGACTTCTTCTCCTTGCCACTTCCATCACCTTGAACTATCAAAACTTCATCCCCATAGGGAATCTGCACAATCTTCTCATCACAGATGATTACCGCATGATGGTTCGCTAACAAATCCATGCCGACGATGACGTCGAAACTACCAAGTTCTATGGGTATTAGGTCTATGTTGAATGGGTGACCTAACAATCCTAATGTACAACCTTTAAGCACAGTATTGGATCCTATTAGCCTGCCGTTAACTAGCTCAATAGGGTACTTAATGTCTAAGATAGATGGGATAATGTCACTTAGAAGGATAAAATCTGTGGGCACGAAATTTATGTTGGCTAGGTTCTAGGTACTTGTAATAATTGCGTCCTTTGCTTTAACTTCAGGTCCATTAGAAGTTTCGTTGGTACGAAAATCTTATAATCTTCACAGTTTCTAACTCACTAAAGGATAAGTCAATTGAAGGAATTCTCCTAGTTTTCTTGGTTATAATCCAATTAGAAGGATAAGTTTATTATGTTCTAGAATCCTATGATCCATAATTATCATGAATACAAGGAGCGTGATTCGGTCTCTCGGCTAAGGGTATGTGTCTCCATATGATACGGTTAAGGAGATTCTACTTAGCTACGATGCTTATGAATACGAATACACATGACCGACAAAACTCATGAATACACACGCAAAATATTGGCAAATCGTGAATATAGGAAAGAAAATATCCCGTTGAAATTGTAATGAAGAGAAAATAAAATATAAGGGAAAGGTGAAGAATATTGACATAATTTTAAGGTGACTACTCTCAGCATGGCATGGTCCAACCTGAATTATGCATAGGTGATCAGGCTATGCATAATTAAGGACGAACGATGGAATACTCATTTCGTCAAACTAGAGTTATGTTTAAAAATTTATATGGCTTAAACAATATAGTTTATAAAAGACCACGAAATAGTTCATATGATGACAAATTTGTTTATGGGATAATAGCAAACAGTTTATAAAACGATAGTAAAATGATTTATAATATGACAATTAAATTATTTACGAAATGACACAAGAATAGTTTATAAAATGATAGCAGCGAAATGATTTTATAAGATGGTAACGATTTAAGGAGTAGCTTGCTTAAATAAATAGAGAAATTAAGTGTAACTGACAGAATCATCATGACACCTACAATAATAGGAAATTTAAAACATCCACTCAATACAACAAAATTTATAGAAAAGAACTAATGCGAATATAGTCTAAGAAGACTTTGACTTAGGTCACTAGGTAAGGCGGGAAGATCTCTTCTTAAGCATTGGTCTTGTCTTTGACGACACTAGAGTTCCCGCGAGCTTTTTCCTTCCAAATCTGGTTCACTCGGTTATGGTTTTTCAACTTCTGGTATTCATCCCTAAAATGTCCCAGCCTTCCACATTCATAGCAAGTGATGGTAGCCTTTGGATTTGCCACATGGGCTCTCTGGTTCATTGTAGCAACGAATGCCTTACAATCCCTAGTCATGTGGCCAACCCTCTTACAGTTACTACACTTCACAGTACACGGCCCAACATGATGCAACTTACACTTGTTGCAGTAAGGCAAATTCCCAGCATAAGCCTTCTTTTCATTGGTTCCAATAGTGTAAGCTCTTGTCATATCTGGTTTCTTGAAGGGTGGTTGTTGTGGCACGCGGTTATCCTTTGGTTGGTTCTTAAACTTCCCCTTATTTTTAGCATTCTTTTCTATTGTGGTTTCTTGCCGTATGACCTGATTCATCACGTTGTGAGTCATGCAGATTTTTGTCTCGTAGATCGCAATAGCTTCAATAGCATCTGTAACTCGTTGGGCCACAATCAGGTCAATCTTCGCGAAACTCATTCCTTGTCTTGTTTCTAACATTTTCTTCAAAATAAAAAGAAGTAAACGAAAGATAAAGTAAGTCGGTTTCCTAAAGTCGCGTTTCCAAAAATGGAATGTTACGAGGTGATGGGTTAATCTTGTGTTCGGATTAATCGACATGCTTCTAGAAGTTACGAGAAGTAAGAAAAATTGAGACGTAACAAGATGACGTAGGTGTTTGAACAGTATGGGACGGGTGTTCAAAGTCGTCGAATAGCAGGATAATCAGTGGGGTCAGCAGACTGTAATGGGTTTTAAAGTTATGCAAAATAGTATAATGCAAAGTCATGAAAAGTTGTAAATATAATCGTATTATTCATGATGTTTTAGAAGTAAACGAGACCATTGTGTCACTCACAATGTCTTAGGATAAGTTTAGTATTTTATATAGACAACTTCTATATAAAAAATGAGGAAATATACGTATGGCAAATGTAAACGCAGAGAAAAGATAGATGTGAGATAAACGTAAGCTCATAGCAAAATAAAGTTTCAAGGGAAAAATAAACGCAAAACAACATATACGCAGGGAAGATAAACGCAAGGCAGAGGTAAACCCATATCATAGTAGGCTCAAGGCAAAATGATACTCAAGTATACGCCATAGCAAAAGCACGTATAAGGCACATGTAAAAGCAAGTAAGGATCACATACTAGTTATAGACC
This sequence comes from Tanacetum coccineum, assembly GCA_026074375.1. NCBI lineage: Eukaryota > Viridiplantae > Streptophyta > Magnoliopsida > Asterales > Asteraceae > Tanacetum > Tanacetum coccineum. Next base: position 58,585 of record BQNB010010128.1, read on the forward strand.
AGGCCTAATTTTTTTACCTGGTTCTCTATAACCTTGGCTCTAGATACCAATCTGTCACACCCCCAAATGGGGCCTGGATGGAAACACGTGTCCGGGGGTGTGACGTCATAATATACATCACACAAGATACAAAGAACGACCTCTAAGGGTACGTATAGAAATCCAACATCGTTGCATTAAATAAAAATAGTTAAAGTTTTACATAAGTTCATAGATAATATGCGGAAGCGAATAAAAGTTTTAGAAATTAACAACGATGTTAAAACAGATAATAATAATAATTCTTGAAAATTGGTCCAATGCAAGGCGACCCCATATAGCAAACAAAGACATCCATAGCTAAGCACCCGAGAAAAACATGCTAAAACGTCAACATAAAGTTAGTGAATTCATAGGTTTGAAATTTGATATAAGAATGGATCACAAATATTGCAAAACGCATGTAACTAATATAACAAATACAATATCATATAACAAATACAATTCTTGAAAAGTAGTGGGTGGGTACCAACTGAGTTCAATGCTTTATTTAAGGTGGCATTAGATGAGGTAGTTAAAGTATTAGCAATATATAGTTACATTACAAGATGTTATGCAAATGATATAAAAAATATAAGGTACGAATAGATAGCAACTTTTCAAACTAGATTCAAATACATAACCACTAATACATAAAGTTAAAATGAAATTACAACCAAAAAACTAAAAATAAAGTACATCTTCTATGATTCCCAACCTACCTGGTGCAAGTATCATATAAAGAAGTTACCGGAAATCAGAGCTTGATAATCCCAAACCCTCACCTTCACCTTCTACATCTTCAAAGTCGTCCAAAAGCGCCTTCCCTTTAAATTCCCAAAATGAATTTTTAGGCTTGAGAGGAGGAGATCTTAGGTAACAACTCTCTTCTTTTTAACATGCAATCATCTCTTCCAACGTCATAGAATGAATGTGTTTTTTAATTTTTTCGTTAGTTCTAAGTATTGAGGAAACCTCCTCGTCAGAATCATCAAAACATAAGTTCTTTAGATAGTAGTCAACTAGGAATGTTTAAGGAATATGGGAAACATACACATCGAGTAGACCATGTAAGTTAGCCATCTCATACATTTTTTTCAAATCTCTATCATTTTCGACAAGAGTCAAACCATTTTCAACAGTACATTTGAGGTTACAATAAAACCACTTCTAAATATCATGTTTTGTTTTATCCAACAAAAAATTACACATTTCAAAATAAGTCAACATTTTAACCTTAGATAACTTTAATTGTAAAAGTTCTCCATCATACTTTAAAGGCGACATCACATAGACATGTTCATGACGTTTCTAATGATTCTACTTAGTTTACTAATGTTTCTATATGTTTCGCCAACGTTTTAAAAGCTCAAATATGTCCGAAAGTGTCCGAAAACCTTGATTCAATTTCCAAACAGCAACCACTTAATTTATTTTGCCGAAAAATGTTCCAAAATTCATTTCGCCATAACTTGGCCATTTTAATCCGATTTTAGGTTTCGATATATGAAAATCTATCTATTTGAAACAAGTTTTCCAAAAACTGCCTTCTTGACTAATGAAAACATTTTTAAGTCGCCCAAAACCCTAAAACAAATTCAGACCAGCAACCTTACATTTCACAAACGCTACCATAAATCCATCCAAACTTCATAATAGTGCTTATTCTAACCTAATCCAATTCACTACTAAACCAACCAACAAAACTACTCTTAATATATTCTAATCCCATCATCCTCTTTGTTGCAACACACAAGTCAACTCATCTTACCAATAATAACAACAGTATTTATATATTTCTTCCATTTTCAAAAGTTCACAAACACATAAGCCTTGTTCTTGAATAAGGATTCAAGAACCATAAAGATATCACAAAAAGGATTTTGAAATACTTACAAGAAGAAGAGAATCAAGATGAAAACACAAGATCTATCTATGAACACCTTAGATCTTACAACCTAATATCAAATCTTGAAAAACCCACTTGAATAATCAAAACCCTAACTCTTAAAATCTTATAAACCTTTGAGAAAAATGATCAAACACTTGGAACACCCTTAGATATGAATAGGAATGAGAATAAAATGGATAAATCTTGCTAGAAATCAAAGCTATGGAAGTGTGTGTGTTTTAAGCCGTGAGCTCCAAGAGGGGGAGAGGGGAAAGAATTTTTGTTGGTGGCTTGTGGAATAAATGTGTAACCCTAAGTTGTGAAATATCAAGATATATATAGGACAACGGATAAGGATTAGGTATTGGTATCTTGTGTATGAGACCAACACGCACCAAAGGTGTGTGTGTTGGGTTGCTTTGCCGAACACTACACCACAAGACCAATGTGGTTCAATTTTGAGTCTTATGAAATTAAATGGTTATCTTTCAAATATAGTTAGTGGTTTAGTGGTCCTTCCATGTTGCATGAAGACAAGATATGTAAGAAGCACACGTTTATGAATGGGAGGATAATACAAATATGTCACTATCTTTGCATGTGGGAAGTTTAAATTCAAAATAAAGGTAAAAGATTCCACAATGTTTAATTTAGTGTGTCTTTGTGCGTGGGATTTGAGTAGGGGGGATATCCATGAAAGTTTTGACTTATAAACTCGAGACATACGATAACTGGGGTTTCCTTGCAAAGGTGACGGGTTTTCGGGGTTCCGTTTGATCAAAACATGAAAAACATAAATTGTACGCGAAAATGTAAAAATCATAACCGGGATGCACGTAAACTACGTAACACTTTAAAATGATAAAATTATGCATATAACACTTTGAATAATCAAAGTACGAAGCCGGGACGCATTCGATAACGATTTTCAGTTTTACGCGAGACAACCTCCTAGAAAATTGCCAGATTCAAACGTAATGTATAAAAGTTAAAAGTAATGATCAGAAAAGTTTAAATTATGACCTGGAATTCACGGGGTGTCACATCTCACTTGTAACACCCCGCCTACTCAAACCACAATATTGTCCGCTTTGCCCGCGGGCTCATGGCTTTGCTTTGTGGCCTCATGTGAATACTTCCTGGCAGGTCACCCATACCAGTACTACTTTCACATGAGCATGCTTAACTGCCAGTTCCTAAGAACCCCACTCGCAGTAGACCACAAAACGTGTTGTGTCATTGTAAGGCGAATGTTATCTTATGAACCCAATATCTCTTCAAGCCACAACCAATGTGGGATTTGCCTTGGGTGAGCCTAGGGTGTCACAATCACCCCCCCTAGGGAATCATCATCCTCGATGAGGTTTGCCCCACCATCCCGAACGGCTCAGGAGTGGCTCTAATACTACTTGTAACAGTCTGCCTACTCAGACCATAATATTGTCCGCTTTGCCCGCGGGCTTACGGTTTTGCTTTGTGGCCCTCATGTGAAGACTTCCCAGTAGGTCACCCATACCAGTACTACTTTCACATGAGCACGCTTTGTGGAAACTAGAAGGGGGGGGGTTGAATAGTTTACACGTTTGTTTTACGGTTTAAAAGTTTACTTTCAAAAAATGTATAGATCCGAGTTATATGTTCAATCAAATCACAATATGAACAAGCAATAACTATCTAAACAAAAACTAAATAACAATAATAATAATGTAAAAAGATAAGGAAAGAAACAACCAAACCAAGACACCAAGATTTTATAGTGGTTCGGCTACGAAGCACCTCTTCGCCCTACTCCACTCCCCGAGTATCCGACTCGAGATTTCACTATGTCAACAAGCTCCCTTTAGGCGGAGAAAACCGTTTACACGTCGCTTACATTATTTTCCGACACTAAGCTAAATGTCGAGTCCTAATCTTAGCTAGAACCAATCTACCACTTCACAAGATATACACACTCACAAGATCTACACTATCGGATCTACACAATATCCGAATCACACAAATACACAAGATAAATACAATAGAGGTTTGGTACTTAGAAGAAAAGAGGAGAGATCACTAATTAACACTTCGTTTCTTGACGAATACGAGTGTTCTTCTCTTGCACTTGAATGAGAGGGAAAAGATGAGAAGAAGAGATTAGATCACTTGAAGCAAGATCTTAGTATATTAGTGATCAAGAGTTTTTATGAGATAAATAAGTTTTAGAGAGAGAGAGAGAGAAAAGAGACTGAAAAATTTCGTGCAAAGAGGAATGATTTTTTCAGTAAGGGGTGGACCAGTATTTATAGACAGGAAAAGCTAACGGTAACTGGTGGCGGTCTCAGCGGTCCCATATATATAAGGGGGCCGCCATGCCTATAAGGGGGTCGCCACCTAGACTCCGCTCCCTTTTTTGTCTTTTTATGAGGAAGGTTGTATCTGGTGTAGAAGCTTCCGTTTTGGGGGGAAATTTGAAATTCAAATTAGAAAATATTTTGTAAATGTATTTTTGAGAAAATACTTTTGTAGAATTAAAAGTGAGGTTTAAGAAAAAAATATTTTCTTGATCACTAATCATGCTTAATGATTTTGTTTGTCCATACCTTAAGTGATCACTAATCTTAGAAATGAAATTTTACATTTAATAATTTGTAAACGTTTATTTTTATTGTAAATGTTTTTACATTTTGTTATTATGAAAATGTTGAGAGGTCGAAAAATATAAACAACGTTTTTGAGCATTATTTGTATTAACAATCTCCCCCTTTTTGATGATGACAAAATATAAACTCATTTTAAATATAATTAAATATGTCAAATTATTAAATGAGTTATGTTCTATTTCTCCCCTTTTTTGTCGAATTCAAAAAGAATGATCGCCGAGTGTGTTGAAGGAAGAAAGAAATCAACGATATCAAGACTCCCCCTTTGATGCGTGCCCCCCTTGTCTCGGAACCAATTATCGCTCTTTACAAAATTGTTTTTGCTACAAAACAAAGTTATAAGTACAATTAAAGACAATTATCTTTCCAAGTACATATTAGTAATAGAATTAACAAAAGAAGATATCATTCCACAACGAGAAACACATAATTAAGCACAACCAACTAATACATTGATGCAAGGTAAAACTAGAGCTAATACAAGATAAAGAGACATGATACTACATAAGTTCTAAATGATTCATGATTCATAAAGAATGACTTTTTAAACAAAATGTCATTGGATTTTCCATTATTAAGCCATTTGAAAAGGGTTTATGGTGGAGGTGGAAAATGGGTTGTTAAGGCGGTGGTTAAAGAAACTCGATATATGAGCAAACATAATGTTTATTTCATCTTGAAAGGTTCAATGGAGGTTACGATTGTGGAAGCAACAAATACAAGTTGATCTAATGAATTCAAGATAATTGTAGAAAATAGGATGACCAAGAGAGGTGGTTGAGGTTGTGGTAAGATTGTAGAGATGGAGTATTTCATAAATGTGATCAAGAGGAGTAATTAGAGACAAAGAAAGTGTGATATCCAAGGAAGGATGACTTTGAAGTGGTTGAGGGTTCAAAGGTCTAGGAGGGACATCCAAGATGTTTTCAAAGTCAAAGGTTTCAAAAGTTAGGAGAGTAGGTCATATTGAGGAGGAGTGAAATTTGAAGTTTTGATTAAAAGTGAAAAGATGTATTATCTGCTTGAGGAGGATGTTGGATTAATGGATTTGAGTTTTTTTGATGGTGCATTTAGGAGGAGTTTAGAGATGAGGAATGTGGTGTAGGATGAAAGGTGGTAGTGGAGACCTTCTTCATCACTTAGATATGTTGAACAAATAGTTGTCTAGGAGGGATTATGGTTAATTTGATTTCTAGAATTGTTTGAAGAAGAAGCACGAGGAAATTTCATGGTACAATGAGGTGATGAAGATGATGATAGAAGATAGTTTATGATTTAAGGTGGAAGAGATGGATTTAAGAAGTAAGGCATGGGGTTTGAGGTTTGAGATTCCAAAAAGGTGTTGTCAAAATGCAGAAATTATAGTTGTGCCTAGATGGGATAGTGGTCAACGTGCACAGAAATTCAGAAGGTCTCAGTAGAATAATCTGTGACCTCTGATGGCGGTCCCTTAATTATCTGGCGGTCCCAAATATATTGGGGGGCCGCCCAGTATTTAAGGGGGACGTTTTCTAGAGACAGAAAATTTTCTAGTTTTTCCTATAAAACATTTCCTTATTTTTGTAGTCAATTCCATTTCATCATGAATCATCTAAAACATAACAATCAAGCATATATGACTAAGCTTCCTAAATTCAATCAAGAATGCATATAATATATATTGGGCAAAGAGAAAAGTTCATAATAATGCAAAAATTTAAAACATAACGCAAAATTATCAAGGGCATGCGATCATGGGTTAAGGATGAAAAATCGAAAGATCATCCATGGCAAGCCTAAGTTTGCCATACTAATTACAAGTTCTAATAATATATAATTTAAACATTTAAAGGCCATCCCTAAGTACTAATGTTACCTAATAAGTAGTATAAGTTTAAACATTTAATAATAATAGATTAGTAAATAATATAGATAATAATTTCATAAAGCAATTTCCATCATTGCTCACTTCTTCATGTTCCTCCACAACCTTTAAGGCTTTTTCTGATTGACCTTACTCCACCACGATGCTCATCTCTTAATTGCACTTGACGATTGCGATTATATTTTGGCGGTAGTAAAAAGTTTCCATGTTTTGTCCGACATTATGATAGGTTTTGAAAACTTGAGGAACTTGATTGGTTAAAGAATTAACATAACAAATGGGGGAGGGAGTGCTTGCACGCTATGTCCCCTTCGTCAATCCCATCGTCATCATCATCGTTTAATTAAATAGATGGTTGAACGAAGGCGGAAAGATGATGAAGTGGAATGACGACCTCTTTCTCGTGCCACATCTTCTTGGTTTTCGCTCTAGTTGAGCGGCAAGAGGATTCATGACACGATCGTACAAGACATCAAACTCATTTTGCAATTCAGGATTTTCACCAATGATGAAATCAAGCAAGCGGGTTAATAGCATACCATACGGTAGAATCAACCTAGCTTGCTAAGTAACCCACTCCAATACGTTTTGCCATGAATAGGCAAATTGAATCTTTCTGTAGTTGCAACAAATAAACATATAACAAAGACATGCGGGAACGTGGTCCCGATTACCCCCCAAACAGAAAACATTTTCCCGAATTATTTCTTCAAAAGGTTTCAAAGATGACACGATTTCACGAGTGAGAATTTGATAATCTTGAACCTCAATTTCTTCTTGATGACTAATGCGAGTGACTTGACCTTCTCTATCTTCTCGAACATACGAGATGATATCATTGGGAGAAGGAATTTGGATTGATATGGGCCTTCGAAGGGGCACCTAACCAACTCATCAAGTAACCGTCGGTCACAAAAGACACACCACCCTCACAAAGTATTATGTGAGGGATTTGAGCAAAAGTCTTCAAACTCAGAGATAAGTATTAGGTTTTGAAAGACAAATTAACAAACATTTGACCTACTTCAAAATAACTGATAAGTGTAAAAATACACATATCCATTTATGTCTTAAAATAGATCAAAAAACCCCAAAACAGACCATAAAATGGCAACAATATGCTTGTATTTGGTTTGTGAGTGCATGAACGTATAATCAAAAATCAAAATGAAACTTTACAAAAACGGGAAGCACGACACGAGAACGATGAGTGGTACAAAAGCCCGTAAGCAAAGCCATGAAAAGTCAAATCTACAGTCAACTCCAGGTCATCTTGGGTCAACAAAAGTCACAAAAACCAAAAATGATTAAAAAAAATTAGGTTGAAAAAAAAAAAAAAAATATAAAAATAGTCCTCGAATTTTCCAAAAGTTTGCAAAATAGTCCTTAAGACCCTAAATGGGCTTCACCCGGATCCCAAAAGCCCACAAGCCCTTAGCCCAATAGCCTTTCAAAAAACCTAAAGGAGCCAATCTTGCTATTATCTCAAAATCTTTTATACTAGAACTATGGATAAACAAAGACGAGGGCCATTTATGCAATTTCCCCAAAGTTTAAATATTTTAACCCGTGTTTCAGTTATAAAAGGCGCGAAGAACAATTTACAGTTCATCGTCACTTCCATTTCACCATCCAGGGTAAATCATAGGGCAAACGCAAATGATGGGCAAATCAGACTATTCAAGGGCTCTCTTACACAATAGCAAGTCAAAACATCTTAACATAGCACTCATTTGCTCACATTGGCCAAAGCAAGGATCATGTACAATAAGGGAAAAATCACAAGTTCAGCTCAATTTTTACACTAAATGCTCTCACACAACTAGCACAAGCTGTCACATCAAAGAATGACAGCTTGGCAATCCGTGTGAATGTGCATTTGATCCAACGGCTAAAACTTAAGATCCAATGATTGGAGGATTTAAAGGTGTAGATCAAGAGGAGCGTGTGCATCAAGAGAGGCTAGAACCTTCTTTGGCAGCCTATAAATACCCTCACAAATCACACACACATCATCATCTTTCTTTTCTAGTTTTTAGCCTAGTGTAGTTTTTAAAGCTTAATGTAATTTTGATTTAAAATCAGTTGTAATTTCTTTTTTTTAAGTAATGTAATTCATTTTTTATTAATGAAATTTAGTTTAATTTTGTTATAAGCTCTATTTTCTTTAAACTCATAAGCTCTCTCAATAAGCCTATCTGCCTCAATAAGCTAATAAGCTCATATTAAGCTCTCAAGAGTCTCTAAGTTCCTTGATTGAGCTTAACCAATCTAAAATATACCTTTAACTTAAAATCAGAAGTATAACTACCTATGCTTTTTGGGATTTTGAATTCCCTTGGAAGTGATATCAAAAATGAAAGTTTCTCCAAGGACTTTTACCAATAAGCCAGGGAGCTGTAGATAAGCTTAGCAAAGAGCATAAGCATGCCTGTTTGATCTAGGCTAATTGTAAGACTATCTTTAACATTTATGTCATATAAATTCTAGTTATAGTATTAACTCAAGTGCAATATTTAGATTATTAATATGCTTATTTACTTAATCATCTGCGTAATATTCTTATTGTGTTTAATCTAACATATTAATCAAATTAGTCTTATCTGTTATTTGCTTATAAATGAGTTTAGATCATATTTTATAAACTATTTATCATAAAACCGATAAAAAACCCAAAAATAACTAGTTAGCATAACCTTAGACCTTAATACTAGCTTAATTCAGTAGTTAGTTTTAGGTTAAATACAGCTAGTTAAAAGCTGTTTATAATCTGATGTCAAGGATTTAATAAGTAGATTTGATATTAAAAGCTTTTTCAAAAATGTCATGAATCTTAAGGGGTGTTTGGCATAAGCTGAGTTTGACCATCCCCCCCCCCCCTACGAGTATCCCCACCCCCCCCCACGTTTTTACAAAAGTTATATATTGGTGGAAAAAAAATTTTATTTTATTTATTAATTTGCTTGGGTCCAGCTTTAAAATCATTTTAAACATTAGTTCAATAGTTTTTTTAAAAGTTTAGTTTTCAAAATCTCAAAAGTTTGAGCTTATTTTCATAATTCCAGCACCAGGGGACTTTTCTCTTTTAGTTTTTGTTTATGAAAACTTGAACCAAGCCACTCAGGCTTGGTTATCTTTTGATTTGTGTTTACACACTCTCCTTGAGAGTGTCTAAGTGCAGGTTTACCCTTAAGGTAACCTGCACTATTGGTTTGTGTTTGTGCAAAGTGCATCAGCAGGAACTAAGTTGTTCCTGCTGTCACTTTTTTCTTACATATTAGCTGAGGAACTCCCATAGGATTTATCCATAAGGTTAGAATAAGATATAGAGTAGTTACAGCTTAATATAGATTAGGACTTAAATTTTATTTTCTAGCTTATTTTCCTAGCTTATTTTGCTGTCAAATTTCAACTAAGAAAACCAAAAAGACCAAAAACAGTAGGTAGATTTAATTAGCTTTTTAATATCAAATCTTAGCTTAGAAAATTAGGTTTTATTATTTAGATTCATAGCTCATAAGTTGTTTGATAAGCCTGCATAAGCTCAGGATCTGAATTTGCTTATTAAGCATTTGAGCTTATTTAGTTTATAACCTTTTGTGGCTTATTTCCTGAGTTTGTTCACATTGACATTTAATTTCAGATATGGGTGTGGAAAAATGGTGGGGAGATGCTAAAGATAGTAAGCCTTTTAGCTTTTCATAATTACTTAGCACATCATAAGCATTTCCAATAACATTCTATTGTTTTTCAAATTTAAGCTTAATTTGAGCTTAATGCAGCTTATTTAGTAAAATCAAAGGAAAAGGGCTCCTTTCTGTAAACAACTTAAAGATAAGCTCCTTTTGAGCTTATCTTTGGAATTCAGCTTATTGTGCTTTCATTAAAGTTGATCACCACACCTTGTTCTTTAACTTTGCTTTTATAAGTTTTCCTTAATAAGCACTTTTTAAATTTCAACTTATTTTTAGGCTTTAAGGGACTTAGGGTGTAATCTTGTTAAGGCCCAGGTAGTTTTTTGTAACTTTCTCATTTTATTAGTTAACACTTAATCCCCCCTTTGTTTCTTTTTATTTTTTTTTGGTTTGCACTGTTAGACCCTTTAGTCCTTGCATAGTTAGTCTTAGTTTAAGTTTTCGTTTGTAGTTTAATAATTTTAATTAAATAATAGTTTAGTTGTTTATTATGCTTCATTAAAGTTTAATAAAAAAAGTAAAAAATTAGGCTTTTTTTTTCATAAATTTTGAACTTTTTTCGTTTTCCTAGTATATTTTTATAAAATTTTAGGGTTTATTATTTTAAGCATTTTTATTATTTTTAACTTTTAATTAGTTGAAATTTAGAAAATTCATATCTTAAAATCAAAAAAGTCAAAAATAGTGATTCCTTTTTCTAAAATTTTCTTTTACTTTGTTTTATCTAAAAAAAATAACTTATCAATTAATTTCAAATTTTATTGTTTTTAAATAATTAGAATTAGATTAAATAGTTTTTTTAATTAATAAAAAAATCCAAAAATAATCAAACAAAAATAATTTACTTTTTATTAAAAACTTCTTATCTTAAATTAGGTATTAAGGAATTTTAGTTTGCATTTTAGTACTTAATTTTGATTACTTGTTAAATTTTGTCCGCGTTTTATTGTTTCCCCGTTTACCTTTTTAAGTGCTATTGTATATATTTGCTTGTTTTAATTAGTAGATATAGAAAACCCAATCATCTTCGAACCATTCAAATCAGTATCCAAGTATCAAGCGAGTTTCAATTTCTCAAATCGTTGAGAAACGACCCGGGAAATCATTACTTTCCGGTAAACGTACATATATTATATAATAATATAAATATTTTAAAGTAGTGAAATTTCTTGGGAATTTTTCTTTAATTGCTCTTGTTGATATATAATAATTAAAATATTATTTATCGTATCAAATTTTTGACGCCGCTGCCGGGATTTATAGTTAACTAATCTCTCGTTTTGTGTTTTTGATAAGATGACGATCTATCCGTCCTTGAAAGTTTCATTTTTGTTAAAAAAAATTTCAAAAAATCAAAAAAAATCATAAAATATAAAAAGTAAAAAATATTTTCCTTTTCTTTTTAATATAATTATCATAAAAACAAAAAAATCAAAAACATAAAAAATTGTCCTTAAAAAAAAGAAACTAAATAAACAAAGTGGGTAAAAGAACACCAACATATAATACCTTCAATTGAGGTATTATCATAATAAAGTTCCGGTTGAACTTGAAAAGTCCCAAATCAAACAAGATTTAACCTTTGCCATTTGTTGACTCCTACTAAGTATCGGCTCACCTTGAAAAATAATTTTAAGAGCTACCGTGAGTAGTTGATTATTTGGTTTAAGATCTCTTCGTGTAACCGTAAAATTTGTAGTGATTAAAATTAAAAATCCAAAAAAAAATTAGTGTAAAATTTTTCTTTTAATTCTAGATTTTTCCTTTTTGATTTTCTCTTTTTAAGTGCATGGCCACTCAGCTCGCAAATTGTCAACCGTAACATCGTCAACAACAACAAACCCTTCCGGTTGTTGTTGAACCTTGTAATTTAGAAGAGCCAATTCCCGGACAAACCATAGTTGCGATGGCGGATCGAACTATGGAGGAATTACTCCGTGCACCCACCGAGGGTTACGGAGAAGCTATTGTTTTACCCGAAATCAATGCCGATCATTTTGAGATCAAAACTAATTTGCTTCAATTAGTTCAAGCGAACCCGTTTCATGGTTTAGAAAATGAAAAAATCCTATGCGCATAATTATATAGTTTCAAAAGGATTACTTCGACCTTACGATTTAGGAATGTGCCTAATGATGTAATTAAGCTCATGATGTTTCCTTATTCGCTCGAGGGAGCCGCTAAAACTTGGTACGAGAAAGAACCTCCGAATTCAATTCTAACTTGGGACGATCTCGTTACCAAGTTCGTTAACCAATTTTTCCCCCCTTCAAAAACCACTCACCTTAAGAACAAAATTTCTCGTTTTTCACAAGAATTCGATGAATCTTTTAGTGAAGCGTGGGAACGTTTTAAGGGTATGCTTTAGAACTTGCCCACACCACTGATTTCGGAGTTAACTCAAAGTTTGATACCTTTATAAATTTAACCGAGAATGGAACAAGACTCTTAATGGCAGCGGCGTGTGTAATTTTGTTAAATAAAGACTACTAGGAAGCTTTGAATATAATTGAAAACAAGTCAAAAGTGCGTTATTTGAGAAACAAAACAAATGCTTCTAGGGTTAATTCTAGGGAAAATGTTAGCAAAACGGATGAACGAATTGATAAACTTGCGGATCAACTTTCGACCTTAGTCGAGATTGTTTCTAAAAAGGTTGTTGTCCCTCCCGCACCGGTTAAGGCGGTTGAGGAAAATTGTGTTACTTGTGGTGGAGCTCATGCATGGTATAATTGTCCGGCTACCGATAATAACCAAAACGTTTGTGCAACCACGGGAACTTATAATCAACAAGCCCCACCGAATCGAGTTAGTAATCAAATGGCACCACCTGGATTTGCTCCGGTGCAAAATCAAGGTCAAAATAGGAATTATAACAATCAAGGTCAAGGGAATAATTTCAATCGAGGGAACAATTTTCAAAATCAAGGTTTTCAAGGTCAAGTTAATCATGCTTCGAATTTTCAAAACCAAGGGTTTCAAAATCAACCGTTTCAAGTGCCTAATAATCAAGTGAACGATTTTTCAAATGATTTTTCGAATTACAAGAAGTCTAATGATCAAACGATTAGGAATTTGCAATACCAAATCACTTCGATGAAAGGAGAGTTAAAGAACGAGATTCAAACTACCATCAAGAATCAACAAACCGCTTTGATGAGTCAAAATAATGCTTTTCAAAACACGTTGCAAAATAATCTTCAAAACATGTTAAGTAGTTTCTTTCAAGCCCAAGCCTCACCTTCGGGTACTCTTCCGAGTAATACGATTCCTAACCCGAAGGGCGAGATGAAAGCAATCACTACCCGAAGTGGTGTAGCTTACGAGGGACCCTCGAATCTAACTAAACCTTCTCCGAAAAAGGTAGTGAAACGAGAGACCGAGGAAATAACGGATGAGGAGCAAAATGATTTCCAAGGAAGTACCGCTCAAATCCCACCTCCGGTTATCCCTAAACCAATTCCGGAACCCGAGATTCCGAAGATGGTACCTAAGGCAAACATTCCTTACCCTTCAAGACGAGACAATCAAAAGAATCGAGAAAAAGCTTCATACCAAAAAGAAAAGATTTTTCAAATGTTTCAAGATTTGCGTTTTGATATAAGTTTTGCGGATGCTTTGTTTTTAATGCCGAGATTTGCTCCTACGATTAGGGATTTGTTAATGAATAAAGAAAAGTTGCTCGAATTAGTGAAAATTCCATTGAACGAGAATTGCTTGGCGATGCTCCTTAAAAAGCTTCCCGAAAAGCTAGGAGATCTGGGTAAATTCCTTATTCCTTGTGAATTTCTGGGAATGGAGATATGTTACGCCTTGACCGATCTTGGTGCGAGCATAAATCTAATGCCCCTTTCGATTTGGAAAAAACTTTCTTTGCCCGAACTTTCACCAACTCGAATGACTTTAGAGTTAGCGGACCGATCCATAACTTACCCTAAGGGTTTAGCCGAAGACGTCTACGTTAAAGTTGGAAAATTCCACTTTCCCGCCGATTTTGTAGTTGTCGATTTTGAAGCCGATCCCGAGTACCTTTATACTTGGAATGTTCATTATTGAAAACCGACGTACCGTAATTGACGTTTATGAAGGAGAATTCATACCCAGTTCGTTTTGATAACGAAGCCGTCACTTTCAAATTAGACCAAACTAGTGAAATATTCCTCTACGAATGACCAAATCGGTAAACCAAAAATGACCATCATTGATGAGATTTGTGAGGAGTATGTTCCGGAATTATTAGATTTCCTAGTGATGATTTTTCAAGTTGGCAATCCCATTGCGACGTCTGAGACCGTTTACTTCTATTAACTTTGGAAAAATCGATGTTTTTTTCTTATGACAAATTCAATCTCTTTGGAAAGTGCATGATGATGTGATACCGGAGGAAGATATTTATGTGCTTTACCAATTGTTAAATGATAAAACCCGATTCAACTTCCTTCGATGGACCTTTAAGCAAAGTGAAGTTACACAGAGGCCAAATCTTTAATTGATAGAGCCTCTCGGAATTGTTAATAAAAGAATTACCATCTCACTTATAATATGCTTCTTGAAGAAAACGATAAGTTACCCGTCATCATAGGAAAAGGTTTAAAAAAAATCAAAAAGAAGCTCTCATTAATGTTCTTAAATCTCATAAACGTGTCTTGCTTGAAAATAACGATACAAGGTATCGACCACACCTCGTTTTTGTACTCATAAGATTTTGATGGAAGACGATTGTAAACCATCGGTGCAAAGTCAAAGACGGGTGAACCCGAAAATTCATGAAGTCATTAAGAAGGAGGTGATTAAACTTCTTGATGTCGGAATGATATACCCGATCTCTGACAGCCCGTGGGTTAGTCCAATCCATTAGGTCCCTAAAAAAGGAGGAATGACCGTCGTTACAAATGAAGAAAATGAATTAATACCGACACGTCTAGTTACCGAATGGAGAGTATGTATCGATTATAGGAAGCTTAACGAAGCGACTCGTAAAGATCATTTCCTCTCTCGTTCATAGGATCAAATGCAGAACGTCTAGTTCGTCCAATGAATACTAGTGTTTCTTAGAGATGGTTTTTTTCAGGGTATTTTCAAGATTCCAATTGAATCCTCATGATCAAGAAAAAAAACTTTTACGTAGCCCGTACGGTACGTTTGCTTATCGTCATATGCCATTTGGATTATTAGTAATGCCTTTGAACCTTTCAACGTTGTATGATGCGAGTTTTCACGATATGAAGAAAAGACTCTGGAGGTGGTTTATGATGATTTTTCCGTTTTTTGGGTGATATATATTTGATTCATGTCTTTCAAATCTTTAGAACGAATTTAAAAAGTATTAGAAGACACAAATATTTTCCTTAAATTAGAAAAAATGTCATTTCATGTGTAAAGAAGGTATTGTTTTAGGTCATAAGATATCAAAGTCTGGAATTGAGGTCAACCGAGCAAAAGTCGATGTGAATTGCTAACTCCCATCATCCGACTACCGTTAAAGGAGTTAGAAGTTTTTTAGGTCCATGCGGGATTGTTACCAACGTTCCATCAAGACATTTTCCATGATTTCTAGACCAATAACTCACCTTCTCGAAAAAGACACACCTTTTGTATTTTCTAAGATTGTATCAATGCTACAAACCCTTAAGAAGAAGTTACACAGAAGCTCCGATCCTTAGTTGTCCAGATTGGAACCTACCTTTTGAATTAATGTGTGATGCGAAGCGATTTTCGATTGTGTGGTTTCTGGACAACGTAAGACTAATCATTTCCAAATCGATCATTATGCTAGGTAATACGATGACCGAAGCTCAAATATATCATTACACTACAACGAGAAGGAAATCTTGCCGTAGTGTAAGATTTTGAAAAGTTTCGGACCAATCTTGTCTTATCTAAAAAGCATTGTTTAACCGACAGGTGGTCCACTCTGCATTGGAAGTCTCATTAAACAAACAAGATGCCAAGCCAAGGTTGCCTTCGATGGGTGTTACTTTTACAAGAGATATATGATAATCACATTCTTGACAATAAAGAAGAGAACAATCTAGCCGCCTGATCATTTGTCAAGGACGGAGTGAGAATCCTCACAAAGAATGTTTTGGAAAACAAAGACAATACCGAACATTTTCCTTTAGAAACTCTTGGAGTTATATCAAACGTAAGTACCCCCATGGTTTTGCCGATTTTGTGCAAACCTACCAATGCGGAGAATTTTATCAAAAAAGTAATGTCAACTAACAGAAAAGGAAATTTTTTCCAAAGATGTAAAACATTATTTTTGGGATTATCCCTACCTCTTTCGTATATGTGCGGATCAAATCATTCGTAGGTGTGTATCTGGACACGAAGCTCTTGAAATCCCTCAAGGCTTGTCCATGAATGACCTACCCGGGGGACATCCATAAATGCCAATCTTACTAGCTAGAAAAGTATTTGATGCCGTTTCCTTTGCCCACTATATATCGAGATCTATTCGAGAACAAATCTTGTGATACGTGCCAACGACAAGCAAAATTTCTCAACGTGATGAAAATACCTCAAAAAACGCTATCCAATTTGTGAAATCTTTGACATATTGGGTAATTGATTTTATTGGAACCTTTTTGATCTCGTCATCAAAGGGAATAAGTATATCCTTATTGCATCAGACTATCTTTCGAAATGGTTAAGCAAAGGCAGACTCCCCATAAACGATGCTCGTGATTGTGAAATTTAAAGCTCTATTTTTGACCCGACTTTGGAACATCCGAGAGCTATATATCAAGCGATCGTGGGACCACTTTTTGTAATGATTAATTTGCCAAAGGATGTCTAATATATGGAGTCACACATCGTAACGCTACCGCTTACCACCACTCAACGAGTGGCTCAAGTTGAATGTCAAACGTGGTCTTAAGCGTATTCCCCCCCCCTTGTAAAGGAACGGTAGGAAGAAAAACCGGTGCTTCCTGGTCTGAACAAGCTAGACTAAGCGTTTGGGCATCCGACTGCTTTTATAACACCGAGCGGATGCACAACCTTATCAACTCGTTTTAATAGGAACAGGTCTTTGTCATTTACCAATCCAGTTAGAACCAAAGCGTATTTGGCTCTTAACACGTAAATTTTGACATCAAAACACACGTGATCTCGGAAGCTGTAACTCAAATGAACTTAACGAGCTTGAGATCAAGGTTATGAAATTCATTAAATCTCAAGGACAAAGACGAAGAAACCTCACGACTCAAAATATCAATGATCAAATCTTCAACTGTTGTGATCAATGTTTTACTCATCAACGTCCCTGTTGAAAGATATTCTTCGGAAAAGCTTAAACTCGTTGGTCAGAGAACCTTTTACTATTGCTTAAGTTTTTCCTTATGGAACTGTGGAATTATCTCAACCTGATGGCCCAAATTTCAAAGTAAATGGCCACCGTGTGAAATATTACTTCGGAGGGGACATACCACCCAATGATCCCGATCTCCATGGGACGCCCCTAAGGCACAACTAAATTCTGGGACTATAGTCGAGCCTAGCGACTACGTTGACCAAAAACATAAGAATCCCGCTTCAATGGATTCACCCCATGCTTATAACCCTTATTCTATTATTTAGGTTGTAGGGGGGGGGGGGGGGGGGGGGGGGGGGTGGGGTGGGGGTGGGTTGGGTGGGGTGTGTGGGGGGGGTGTGTAGGGGTGTAGGGGGTGGGTGTTGTTATTTTATATTTTGTGTTGTGTTTATTGTTTTTTGATATTTTTTGATTTGTGGATGTTTTGGGGGGGGGTGGTTACGAATGTATATTTTTTGATTATTATATTATTTTTACATTATTTTATTTTATTATTCAAAAGTGTTTTTATGTAGTGGATGATAATAGAATTAAATAATTGTAGTAGTGAAATAATAAGTGAGATAATATCCTTATCTAAGTTTATTAAAACCTTATCTATTTAAAATATATTCAAGCTTGTTTCTCCTATCTTTATTTATTTGGAATAGTTATAGATAATGTATCCATTCTTAATTTAAATAAACTCCCAAGAAATTAAAAATACCAAAAGCTGTAAACAAACAAGAAGATATCCAAGATCCAAGAATATACTATAGAAAATAAAGATAAGAATTTAAAGAAAAAAAAGAAATTCAATTATTTAAAAAATCTTTAAGTACTATTATAAAACTAAATATAATAAGAAAAGAGGAATAATATCCAATCATATTTCTATTATTAAATAAACAAAGTAAATTAGAATTGTATAATGCCATAACAAAAATTCTGATCATTTTTTCAACACTTATATGTTTCTATAATATCTATAGCTTTCTTATTTCCATCCTATTCTCTACAACAATTTCATAAAAATCCATTTTTCAAGAACTAGTTGTTCATTGTGTTGATTACGGCAATTCCCTCTTCTGATTTCTTCGATGTATAGAATTGTAACGTCTGTTCCCGGAAGGAATTTTTGAATCTTTGTGGAGTAGGTGAATAAAACCCAACAATATTCATGAGCGCCGCATCGGGGTGTCCTTGATTCTGTCTCCGCGTATTAGCTCCAACTTCCTCATCCTTGTGTGAAATTATTTGGGGCGGACCGATAACTCCTTTCCAAATTCAATCTACAGCGACTCATCACAAGATTTATCTTTGCATACTTCCCTCAACACCTCTCTATCATTCTAGTATAAAGACACAACTAAACAGAATTTAAAAGCCTGAACTATGACGGTTGAGAACACACCATCGTACGAGCGAGTCCTTAAAACTTTGAGACTATGTTCATTTTAGTTTAGGGAGGGAAGCTATGCAATATGATGTTACCTGGCTAGCTGTATGGTTAATAACTACCTGTTTTCCACACAAAATAGCAGAAAGAATTTAAAATTTTAAGTTCTTATTTGTCATAATAAAAATAATATTAAATTAATATAAAACACGAACTGTCAGTTTTACTGTTTGGTAAGGATAAGAAGTTAATTTTTGACCCATCGAATACGTGTAGAGTACAGCACTCTAGCTTCTCCCTTAATAATTACATGAATGAGTTAGTTACTTGCTAGTCTTCATCGATAGACTTATAACATGCCTAGACTTGAATCGTAGTTAAAAATGATGAATGTGCAAATCATCAAGGAGAACGCAAAAGGATTTGTCAAATGAGTTTCAGTTGGATGTTTATAATAAGATTTATGGTTAAGTGGGATAGTATTTGCAATTCTTTGCAAAGATCGAGAAATGATAGTGTTATTTATAATTCATACATTACACTAGAGTATGGTCTCCTTTCAGCTTATAAGTGTTAATTGTGACTTTTTCTCCCATTAGCTTGTTTCACCTATATATATATATATGTTTAATAAATAGAGTTGTGTGGTTTTTTGGTTAATTATTAGCTAATAGAAGTTTTCTTTATTCCTTGTATGATTAGGATGATTACTCATAAGAATATCTTAATTTGGGCATACTATATGTACATATAAAGAAAATTTGGATTATTCCTTAAAGAGCCTTAGGGTAAATGGATAGTATGAATTCAAAAATAATCCGAGACGATAAAAGATTGCTGTATCTTACCGCTCACAACCGATGTACAGCCTCTAAAAGGTTGAGGAAGTAGAACCAGAAGGTCGAACTATTTTTTGCTCATCTTGTCGGAGGCGTGGCCGATGTTGTAGCTTTAAAGGACCGAGTTAATATGTTTGCTTAATTTTTGTCTTATTTTGTGCCTTAAAGAGCCTAAGGGTATATGGTGCAAATAAGATTGGTCCATTCATGTCTTAAAGAGCCTTAGGGTATATGACATGAATGGTGCCTTGCTTAAGTAGCCTAATAAAAGCTAAATTTTGGTTGCCTCGATGTGGACTTTAATCTTGATGACATTTGATCTTTTGAAAAGGGCTAGGAGCTAATTATTGCATTCTTAACCATTACACTTTATTTTTGGAATTAATAAGTATCGAAACAAGTCTTAAAGAGCCTTCGGGTATATGACTTAAGTAAAATCTTGAGATACAAAAGTAGGATTTGCGGGAGGAAAAGTAAGTACACAATTAGTATTTATAAGTAGTGTTAGTGTCATGACTTGTAATTGACAATGATCTTGTTTTTAAGCTTAGCATGGGAAAAGTGAAAAATCAGGGATGATGAAGTTATCTTTTAGACACTTAATTGTGCTTTTTATTCTATGATCCTTAAAGTTACCAATGAGGTAATGAAAACAATACATTATGTCAACACAAATAAGTTGTAGTTAGGTAGTTAATTATCAAGAAAAATCATAAAAAGAGAAAAAATTTTGAAAATGGGAAATCGGGTGTTTTATAACTTGTGATCTCTTAGCTCTCTCAACAAAAATCTTTGCTACTTTTTAAAGGTTTAGTTTGGGGAAGTTTCGAGGTATTTGGTTATAAGGCATGTGATATTGCGTGAGGACACGCAATCGTTTAGTTTGGGGAATTTTGATAAGTGTTAAATACACATATCCATTTATGCTTAAAATAGCCCAAATAAACCCAAAACAGACCACAAAATGGCAAAAATGTGCTTGTATCTGTGTTTTGTGTGTGCAGGTACGGATATATCAGAAATCACAAGAAAACCATCAAAAACAAGCAAGCACGGACACGAGAACGGAAGAGTGAACAAAAGCCGGAAGCAAAGCCAGGAAAAGTCAAACCCTCATCAAAAATGTTCAAATCTTGGTGCAACAAAGTCAACAAGACCCAAAAGTATCTCAAAAATATCCTCAACTTTCAAAAAGTCCATATATGGTCCCCTATGCCCTAATTGGCCTCACCGTATCATACGCCCAAAACCATAGCCAACTCTCTTTTTATAAACTTCAGGGACCAAACTTGCATATTTCTAAAACCTTTTATAACTAGAAAGGGAGAAAAGAAAGAGAGGGACTGAATTTGTCAAAGGGCCAAAGTTTAAAAAGAATTCCTCAACCGCTTTTTCAGTTTGTAAAAAAGTCAGCGAAGACCTAATTTACTGTTTCATACGTCACTAAAACTTCACTTAGCCAGGGTAAATCAAGGGGCAAATAGAAATTGAGGGCTTCATTGGTCAATTCAAAGGCTCCTAAGCAAGATGGAAGGGTTATTTCAGTCAAATCATTGCTTACTTAAGCTCACTCTCATGATCAAACTACGTTATCAATGGAGAAGCACACAAAGGACATGGGTTTTACACTAAACTCACTCACATAACTAACACAATGTCACATCAATGGAATGATACGCTGACGATCCTCAAAAACACACAAATTTGATCAAACGGCTCAAAATCATTTAGCAATGATTAGAAGAATCAAGGGCCCGGATTAAAGGCTAGGAGATGGATTCAGGAGGCCTAGAAGCTTCACCATGGTGCTATAAATAGCACCCTCATCACACACACATGGAGATTCATGATTTTTTTTCCTTTTCTAGTTTTTAGCCTAATATAGTTTTTTTAAGCTTAATGTAATCTTTAAATTCAGTTGTAATTTCTCTTGAAGGAATGTAATTCAGTTTTAATTAATGAAATTTAGTTTAATTTAGTTATAAGCTCTCTTTTCACTTTACTCATAAGATCTCTTAAATAGCCAAGTTTTCTCAATAAGCTCATAATAAGCTCTTACAGTCTATAAGCTGAAATAGAGCTTAATCAATTCATAAATAATCCTATCTAAACCTTAAAACATTTTAACTGACATTTACCTTGGACTTTATTAGATTTAAGCTTAAAGAAGGGGAGTTAGCAATGGATGAACTCCCAAGGACTTATACTAGCTTATTCACATGAATAAGCTAGAGCTTGTAGCTGCCATATTTGATTCCTCTTGTTTAGCTAGAGGCTTTGTAAGTTTCTCTTTAAGTTCTATAAGATCTTCCTTTCAATAATTGTCCATTTACTTTCTATGCTTATTTTCTTATTCAATTGCTTATTAGTTGCTTATTTGTGCTGCTTATCTCTTTTATGTGCTTATTAGTTAATATAGTTAATATGTTTTTGTTTCTCTTAGTCTAGATCATAGTTCTATATAATCTGTCATAAAAGCTATAAAAACCAAAAATAGTAGAAAGTAATGTAAATTACTTTGCTAATTCCCAGTTTGTTTAGGTTTATTTAATAAGCTAGTTAAAAGTTGTTTTTCATCTGGTAATTAAGTTTTGATAAGTAGAATTTAGTTTTAAAAGCTTTTTAAAAACTGTCAATGAGTTAAAGGGGTGTTTGGTTTAAGGAGTTTTGACTATCAAAAGTCAAAATAACTTATTCAATTTGTGTAGGATAGTCTTGTTATTAGTATAGGATAATAGATAATCAATTTTCATAGTTTAGTTTTCAAAATTTAAAGAATTTGAGCTTATTTTAAGTATGCCAGCACTAGGGCACTTTTAGTCTTATCTTGTTACTTATGAAACTTTGATCTAAGCTTTTCAAGGGTTGGATCTTGCTTGGTCTGTGTTTTAACACTCTATTTGAGTGTGTTTAGTGCAACACCAAACATTAAGGACACCTGCAAATTTAGTTTGGCTTTGGCTAATTGCATCAGCAGTACTAACAAGCAGTTAGTACTGCTGAACTTCTAGCTTCATTTTAAGCAAGTAAACATTGTAGGAGTTAGGAGCTTAATTTCTAGTATAATATAGTTTAGATATAGCTTAAATAATTAGGCTTAATTTTTCATTTCCAAATTATTTACTATAGTACAATTTCAGATTAAAAGTCCATTTAAAAAACCTGAAAAACCAAAAACAGTAGGGTAAAAGTTTTGTGATTAAATATGAGATTCTAGTGGTATAATTGTTTTTAATAGCTAATTTCATAGCTCATTAGTTGTTTTTTCTAGTTTTCAAAAGCTTGAAGTCTAAATTGGCTAATGAGCTTTTGAGCTTAGTTGGTTTTTGTGCAATTTGGTCTTTAATCTCAAGTTTTCCTTAGTTTTATGACATTTTCAGTAGCTAAAAGTAGTTTCTATCTCTATTTTTCTTTTCATTTTTTAGCTCAAGCAACTTATAAGCTATCTAGAACACTTTTCCTTTTTAAAATTGAGCTTAATTTGGAGCTTAAATATACTGTTAATTAAAAATAGCCCAAACACCAACTTTCGATGGAGGGATGCAGTCCTGATGATCCTATAGAGATCTGTTAAGAGCTTAGTTAAATGGTTTTTAGCGGGTTATTTGTGCGGTAGTTGTAAAGTTGCTCACGACCAGCGTTAAAGTCGACGCAACTTTGTGATTTTATAAGTCGTTTAATTATTACGAGCGACTTTTTGTTATTCTCGAACTTGAGTGTTTTCTAAAGTGCTTATTTGGGTGATAGAGCGTGTTTTGGGTGGAGTCGGGGGGGGGGGGGGGTGGTTACCTCAGGTGTGTAGGGAACGGATGGAAACAGATTAAGATATGATATCTATGTGTTTATTGGTCCCTCTCGTGTGTGATTATAGGGAGTAGCGTTTCCTGTTTCTTAGTGCCGATTAGAGGGAGCTTTTGCGCTGCACAGAGGAGTGATGCCGCGCGTCGTCTAGGAGAGAAGCATTTTTCGTGTTTTCACATGTTAAATATTAGCTGACATATTATGAGACTCTGGTAGCAATAGTAGAGTGTGACATTCTTCATAGTGCTTCTTAATTAGATATTGAAATGACTATGTAAAGTCTTTACTCACAATAGGTAGCGACGCATGATTAGAGTGTGGAATAGGGTATTTAGGGGGGGGTGGGGGGGGGGGTGTGCGTTATCTGTGTTCTTATTTCCTATGGAGAGCGCACAAGTGACGTGATCATAGTATATTTCCGGTTAATATAGACGAGATACACAGATTACTAATTTATTATGAACACACTATTGTCAGTGGATGTATATTATTAGGCGTGGTGTAACTGAGTATGTGAGAGTATATTAGAGAGGATTAGAGAAAGTTATATGGTATTGCGACTAGTAGTATTTAATGATTTTAGATGAAATCATCTCTGAGCGAGCTGCTAAGCACTGACACCAAACAAAACAGGAGATAGGACACAAATTTAGTATAGCTGCAGAAACAGTTTGGTGTCATTCATCTAAACTATCATATCACTAGATAAAAGACACATGGAATCTGCGATATGTTTAAATACAAAGATACCGAAAATGAAGCCGTCCGCCTAATGATGTTTCCCCTATCCCTTACTGGGGAAGCAAAAACATGGTTGGACGAACTCAACGAAGGAACTATCGAAACATGGGATGAACTCCGAACCACTTTCATTAGCCGATTCTTTCCCCCAGCTCTTTTCGACCGACTCCTCGGAGAAATCCGAGCTTTCTCTCAACACGAGAACGAATCTCTAACCGACGCTTGGCTTCGTATGAAGGAAATGCTCCGAAACTGTCATGGTCACAATCTGTCCAAAGGCAACATTATCAAAATCTTCTATCATGGTCTAAGCGAAATAACTCAAGAAGTTCTGAATGCCGCAGCTGGAGGTATTTTCCTCTATAAAACACCAAATCAGGCTTATCAGCTTTTGGAAGACAAGGTCTTACTAAAGCTCGACTGGGCTAAAAATCAAAAAAACAAATCATCTCTTAAGAAAACCGTTGCTTTCGTCGATGAAGGCAGCAGTAATTCCAATACTGACAGAATTATGGCCCGAATGGATGCCATGACCCTGAAAATGGATGCTCAGTATAAAGAACTCCAAACCCATGCTAAAAAAACAAAACTCAATCTTGATGAAGATGATATACCTATGTCCCGTGAGGAGGAAGCTAAATTCATGCAAACTTTTTGTAAGACTCATTTTTACAATGATTACCGTGACCAAGACTCGAATCACGATAATTGGCGTTTAATCGAATGAGGTAGTTACAATCGAGATAACTACCGATCCAATACTGATGAAAAACCATACGATCTTCAAAAACAATTCAACCATTTCATGAAATCTCAACAATCGACCAACACTTTCATCAAAGAAACGTTCATGGATCTTAAAACTTAACTTGAAACCGTTGCAAAAAATCATCAAGCCTCAATTCAAAATCTTAAAACCAAGTTCGACAGACTTACTGACAAGCAATCCGGTCGACCCTCTGGATCTCTTCCTAGTAACACTCAACCAAACCCAAAAGGACATAATTCCAAAGCCTACCAACCACCACAATCTCGCAATGAGCATGTGAATGCCGTATTCACAAGAAGTGGTAAATCCTATAACCCACCAGTAAACTCAAATGATCAACAAACTAATTCTGAAAACCCTATCAATTTCAACGATAGCGATGAAGAAGACAAAGAACCTACACCACAACCGAAAATTCAAAATCCAAAACCAGTCAAGGAAACTACATTACCCAAACCATACAAACCAAAAATCTCGTATCCTCAACGGCTAAGGAAAGAAAAAATGGAAGCTCAATACAGAAAATTTCTCGACATAATCCGCGCAGTTCGAATCAATGTACCTCTTATCGATGTCTTGGCCGAAATGCCTAATTATGGAAAATTTCTCAAGGAACTCATAAGCAACAAACATAAAATCGAACAAATTTCTGCCGCTTTTTTAAGCGACGAAAGTTCAGCAATGATCCAAAACAAAGTTCCACCTAAACTCGGAGACCCCGGAAGTTTTCTTATTCCATGTAATTTCAACAAAACTTTTTCCTGCAATGCCTTAGCCGACCTTGGTGCTAGCATTAACCTTATGCCATATTCACTATATGCCAAATTATCTCTCAAAAATCTTAAACCTACTAAAGTTCTACAAATATGCTTGTTGAAGTTGGTAAATTCACCTTTCCTGCTGATTTCGTTATTCTCGAAATGGAAGAAGATAGTAAAGTTCCACTCATTTTGGGATGACCCTTTCTTCACACTACTGATGCAATAATTCGAGTTAAACAAAAATAACTCAACCTTGGAGTTGGAACTAAACGAATGATTTTCAATATCGATTCTGCAATAAAACACTCCTTTTTAAACGATGATACCTATTTCAGTATCGATGTCATCAATGAAATCTTAGAAGAAGATTTCGAAGCTCTTCTAGACGAAGGTAGTAAAATTCTTCATTCCATTGAAGGAACCCTTCTTGAAGAAGAAATCTTTGCTGAATTTAATGAATTCATGGCAATGACTGCCGATGAAAACTCTGACTCTGAATCCGATACCGAAGATCCACCATTCAAAAAAATCACCATCAATAC
>BQNB010010129.1:0-16854 GCA_026074375.1 Tanacetum coccineum
TCTCAAAAATCCGGATCATACCGAAACAAGATGAAATCCAGGGTGATAATGGCATCCTAGCCCAAACCACCCATGCTACTAGAGCATCACATACATAGCCCGCATAGAGCTCTAAATCAAAACCATGACTAAAGAATGCACAATCACAACAACGGTGACAAGATGAAAGCTTTGTAGCAACAATAACCACAAACCAATAAACCTTTAGCTTCTTGATGATTTTCTGGATTCTACCTCTTCATCATTTTCAACGCATCTCCTACACCGTGATTCCACAAAGGTCGAAACAATCTTTCAAATCTAAGTTTGTTCAATACTTAGAACTTCCAGTTTTACACATCCAGGGGTTGCCATATAAATTCTTGGACTTATTACTCATTCAAATTCTTGTCTTAAATTTTCAACTAGTTTTTCCGTTTCGGCGATAACACACTCGTCCGGCATCGATATGACTCCATCCGAACTCCTACATATACCTAAGGTGTTTCTCTACTTCCTAGTACAATCTCTCATGTCTTCATATACCAAAATATTTTAAAACGCTCCCAACGGGCTGCTAATCAAAAGCAGTCTCTAAGATATTGCGATAAATTTTTGTAGCTTACGGATACGAAAGAAATCTGAAACCTATGGATATCATTGACGTGAGCCCAATTGAAGGTAACAGACCTATGAGTCCTCTACAAGTACCATAATTTCCTTTTGAATAGTTAATACAAAAACACATCGTCTTGATCAATATTTCCTCTACCTCATCTACCAACTCGTCCACTTGTTCCCCTCCTTGTGATGCGGCAGTAGGTCGGCCAACAGTTCGGCGACATTATTTATACGAGGGAGAACATGGGTAACGTTAGGTACGAGGGTTGGCTAATATATAAAGGCCATAAAACATGAAAATCGAATAATCATGCTCTCGGAGCAAAACCAAAGGTAAAAATCTCAAACCCGGCTTATAATTACCCAATACTTGGGAATTTTCACCAAACCCAACTAAAACACAAACAACACTAGATACATACCATAACAATACTCTTATACGATCCCATGGTGTCAACACTAATTTGAGCGAGCATGATGCGTAAGTATACGTGAGTCGTGATACATTTATAATTACGTTGGCCATCGTAATTATAACTGCATCTCGTCCCCATGCATACCTAGCACCAAAACCCGCACGTCTCAGTGACTGACCTTACTACTATCATACAACGTGAACATGCACAAGCAATCAAAAACAACATACCACATACATAGATCTACAACCCAAGATGCCTTATAGAATCCTTCAGGTCAAAATCATTTCAGAAAACAACAAACAACCTATTGGTTTGAAAAAGTCTTCTAAACCTATTTTAAATCAAACCAATCACCATTTCAATTTCCTCTAAACCCCAATACAAAGTCGTGCCTAATTATTTGTAACACTTTTAAACACAAAGCTTACGGGTTTCTAGAATTCAACCTTTAAGACTTACTAGGTAGAGGCCTATGCAAGGGAATCAAAACACAGCACGACAACTTTATTTGAAAGTTCCAAAAATAGACGTTCTCAAACGACACATAGCACGGGAAAATCGAACACACAATCGGGGGATAGTGTCGCGTTCATAATGCTTATATTAGCAACTGACGCATACATCGCTTATACATACACGAAATTATAATCATCATATAACAAAGATGCTTCCATCAAACATCATCAATACTTATCATAACCGAAATTTACGCGGGTAACGAATACCAAAATATATATATCAGTTTGTCATAGAACGAATGCCGTATATATAAATACATATATACATACATATTATTCATACCAAGTGCTACCCACCTTGTTACCCACATAGAATTCAATTAAAAGCATCACACCAGGCATCTAAGGATCGGGAACAACGCGCGCGCGAATATCGGACAACGATGAAAGACTCGTAAAAACTTTTCTAAAAACGGTTATAGTTCTGGTTTTAAAAACGACCTAATTCGCTATAACCAGTGCGCTGATACCATTCTGTAACACCCCTAAATTTACAACGCATCGGAATATCACTTTAGGTGCTACTTCATAATACATGCACACGAGTCATAGTAAACGACATCAAAAGAGACGTTTATAAAACAAAATCACATTCGATTTATTTAAAAAGAAGATCAGAGTTACAAGGTCCCAAACCAGTTTAGAAATATATTTCTAGTGAGTCACATCACGACTCGTTTTCTTAAAATTTCCTTTATCGAATGTATAAAATTTCACCAAGTTTCAATCCTTGATAACCGTGTTCCGTCCCATCCAAGCCGTCACAAGCACCTAAACCTGAGATACATGCTTAAAAACGTCAACACAATGGTTGAGTACTCATAAGTTTTCAAGTAACAAATAGAAAATATAGTTGGTTCACAAAACATTTATAACCATAAACGCAGTTTGTGTACACACCAAAAACATGTATGACTTGCTAGCTAGGCAAGCCATACCACATTTCCAACTTTCATGAGCCCATGTACCGAACCTTAACACATTTATCATTATAGATAAATAACTGACCGGGTAGTATGCCACCACCCCTAGACTCGATACAGAATGTCCGTTACAGGGTGTTCGCCGTCGGATTCATACCCCGGACATGGTTGTCAAACCCAATAGATCTATTTAATGCATCCAGTGTTTACCTCCTCGGTAATTAACAAGTTCACAGTAAAAGGCATATACTCATGGCAATGGAATCATATTATCATATCAAAAGCATTTGCGTTCTATTTTTCGCAACAACCGCACCAACACGTTATGAAACTACATATGTTCACTTTATAAAATAAGCAACAGCAAGTATAAAACTACTTGTGTTCTACTTTTCAAAACAACAACAAGTGCGTATAAAACAACTTGTGCTCGCTTTTCAAAACATGCATGTATCCCCCTCGCGGGTTTATAAAACATTGAAAAACAGTTCAAAAGCGAGGCTATGAACTCACCTTGATCGAAGACGACGATCAACAACCAATAATCACTAAGCAACATTCAACAATTCACAACCACGGTGTCTCAACAAATAACTCGACCGCGACCTATAATTATATCGCGCAATTAGAGAAATAACAGAGTACCGTCGACTCTTTCGATAATCACAACATATATATAATATGTATGTAAAAAAAACATGCTATAGGATCCACACCTACGCCCCAAATCCTTATCTATTAAGCGATTAGAAACCAAGATCTTCTTCCTCAATTAAGTTGCATTACTCTTTTGAAAACTTTCTATTTTCAGAAACTTTCTATTTTTAAAAAGTTTCTATTTTTGGAAAGTTATCACGTTTAGAAGCCGTTTTATCAAGTATACAATACGATAATATTCCATATTTTGCAACCCTCACAATACCACCATATGCCTAACTTCGTAATCACACCCGACTACACATTTTCAAGTATATATACACATATATAATGAAAGTTTCCGTTTATAACCCGTCATTTTTAGACGCAACCGATATTTTCGAAAACAATGTTAACCTTGGAAATAATATTTATTATTTCCCTTGTCAACCCGGACAACACTGACGACCATTAAATGACATTTTTATTCATTGTTTGACTTTTACTTTGACTTTCATACTTAGTCTTTTCTAGTCGTTGACTATAGTCTTGACCTGTCTAAAATTCGTTATCCTTAGCTTTTTCTACAGGACAGGTAAAATATTATTTCGAACAACTTTCCATTTTTGGCGAAAAGCCGAAACGGACCAAAAATAGACCTTATTTGCCCATAAAAATTGTCTGCCAGCTTTTAATATATATATCTAACTTTATTTTTCTAACCCTCAGCTTGGTCTAACTTCTTCGTTTCAAACCGTTAATTTATGAAATTTAAATGATAGAAGCGAAACGGCATTCCGGACAACTTTTGTGTTTCGCCGGAAGGCTAAAACGGGGCTCAAAAGTGGTCGAAATAGGCGTTTTATTTTCTGCGCAAACTTAATAAAAGTCTAATAGCTGATTGGAAATTATAAAATTTTCCCAAACTTCAATCGCCGTAAAACTTTCGTTATTAAGAGTACGGAACGATCCAACTATCAAACGTCCATCCAGGAATAACTCTATCATATTTCTAAATCAAAAAACAGTTTTTATAATTTCTTGACCCTCGAAATCCGGGCCAAACTTTCTGCTCAAAATGCATTTTTTAAACCCCATTAAATCGTCATTTTCACCTCGTAACAACATCAAAAATACTCTTAACTAACCTATCTCCGTCATCTAAATCAATCTCAATCAACCAAACTTCATTAATCGCTAGATCTAACTCATGCATGTGTGGATCCGTAACATGCAACAACAAAAGGCAATACATAAATAAAATAACATCATGACAACGTAAATATAATACTTACAATCAACAAAAAAAAATAATTTCGGCTTCCCCTCTTTTTGGTTCAAACTCGGACGCAAACCCCAAACACCAAACCAAACTTTTTATTCGAAACCCACTTGCAAGAATACTAATTTATCATCAATAAACACCATTTTTAACCCATTTCGACAAGAACTCGAACCAAATTTCAACTACTAAAATACTTATTACATGTCGTAATTTCTTAGTGGGATACGCTCACAATAACACAAGGATTAATATTTTCTAAATGGATCGCATTGCATGTCGAAAAATCAAAGGTTTTGGTAGTGGTGTGTGTGTGGCCGACGGTGGGGGAGGAGCAAGGGGGAGAAGACAAATTTTTTCTAAAGTGTTAAGTGTGTGTGTGATTTTGGTTTATATAGGGGGATTAGCTTGGGTGTTTGACACTTCTAGTCCCTTAATTTTCAATGTCCTTTAAATCCTATTACAAGTGGTGTTTGTTTCGTGTCCCCAACCGACCAAGAGGGCTTGGGTTTTTCAAGTTTGTAATTATTTTTCTCCTGTCGACTTTATTTTATTTTTAAACATTTAATAAAATGTTAAACCACGTAGAACACGACTTTTAGACACGGTTTTTACAAAAACTCGGAGAAAGCCATAAAACACTAAAATAAATATAATTTCGCTCTCGGAGCAAAAATATAAAATTCTCAAATTTTCTCAAATGCTTTAAACGAATAGGAATTTAAAACACGGCTTGCGAAATAGCCAAAAATAATGATTTTTATCAAATCGCCCAAAACAAAAGATGGTTATTCCAACTCATTCATAGAAAATAGATAACCGCTCGGAATAATCGTCGGCCTAAAACTCAGGTTGTTATAGTTTCTACTTATGGTTAATCCTATCTTGTCTTACATGATTAATATAACTAGCTTATAATTAATCATGTATTTACCTAAATCATTTGATTAAAAAAGGTTTATGCAAATAATAATATTTTTTTTATCATTAACTACGTTTAATAATGCCATGTTCATACCTTAAGTGATTTGTCGTCGTTAAATAAACTTTCGACTAAATAACTTGTTTACGTAAACTTTTACGTAGTATGACATTATATTTGTTATTATCAAAACATGAAGATCATTTAATATAAATATCGTTTTTGCGCGAATATTTGTATTAATAGTGTTCTCTATATTGTCACCATGTGTTATGACGATCAATCCTCCGTCACGCCTCGTGTTTCCGCCTTAGTCGGGGTGTCATACCAGATCTTGCATCAGCCTTCCCAACAGATGGCTTGTCCTCAACAATTTCCATGAATGCCTTAATCTTGGTGGTTCCCTCATCTTCTGATGAAATAGATTCTTCATCCCATTCAAATGACTCGGCTATTAAACCCTTTTCACCCTTTCCTTTTTTACTCTTTCCTTTTGACAGAGCATCAATCTTCTTGGTTAGGACAGTCATCTCAGCTTTAAGTCCCTTGTACTTTCCTCTGTAATCTTTTTGATGATTGTCAGTATTTTGGGAAGATGCATGTGTGAAGGATGGTGTTTAAGGTTTTGGTTTGTTAAAGGAATTTTTTTTGGGGGACGGGGATAAGATAGTGTGGAGATTTTGTTTAAAGGACAATCCTTTTAAAAATGACCTAGTTTACCACAAGTAAAACAGGTTTCTTTAGATTTGTCTATGGGTTTCTTAGTTGAATCAATCCTCTCATACCTCTTATAGAATCCTTTCTGATTTTCCATCAGAGCTCTTTCATGATACTCAGCGTTCAAATTAGCCATGAATTCATTGCTTCTCCTTATGTCTTCTTTAATATTTGAGTCACTGTCCTGAAACTGATTGTTAGAAATCAAGGCTTTTGAACTTGAGGCCTGAATAGTGAATCTTTGTGTCTCCGACTCATAGATCTGATCAATCAGGCCTTCTTCATAATTGTACTTGTCATATAGAATAGCCAGGCTATCATTTTGATAGAGTTGTTGGCCCTCTGAGTTTAATTCATGCTCAGCCATTTTCTTGGCAGGTTGTTACAAATGTGGCATTGACTTCAGCTTGAGGAATGATAACACCATTGTTTTCAAGATCATTTAACAAGCATTTTAGCCTTGTTAAGGTTCCGTTTACTTTCTTACCTTCAAGTGATTTAAAATCATTGAACTTCAATCGTGAGGCAGCAATCTTGGTATCTCTTGTATTAGATGGTCCCTTATGAGCTAAAATGAGATCATATCCATGTCGCTTTTGCAGTTTTGCACTTAATGATAGATTTCATAACATTATTTGGTAAGCAAGATATAATGATACTTTTTAATCTTTTATCTTGGTTAGCAAGACGACTTGCAGCATGTGACCATTGATTTTGACGTTTAGGCAAAGGATAATCAAAAGTGGACAGACTTGACATGGGAAAAAATGGTCCATCTTCTATAGTTTTCAGAAGGTAAGGTTCAAGACCATCAAGGAAAACCAAGAACCTAACTTTCCAACTAGTGAAATCCTCTTTGTCAAAATCAGAGACATTTGTGACATGAGAACCTCCTCTAGAATCAAGAAGTTGAGGGAGATTCTCATCAGCAACATTTTAAGCTACATTAATTGTAGTCGTAGTGTTGGTGGTTTCAATAGGAATGTTTTCAACACGATTAGGATTACTGGTACTAGGCTTTCTAGCATTTGCTCCCAAAGGTGGTGGAATAGGTGGTATAGTTCTAGACATGTTTGGTCTTGATTTGTTTAAAACAAAGAATAGTTTTTAAAAGTTTTTATAAATCAAACTGCTCTGATACCAATTTAAAGTCCCAAATCAAACATCTATATGGAATATAACACTTATCTTAATACCAATAACACAAGTAATAACTTTTCAATCGTGTAATGCCTTATTGATAAGAATCAAAGTATTACAATGTGCTATGAATCACACAAGTTGAATGACAATGTAAGATCACCCTTTGAACAAGTAAACTTGATAAAGATTCAAGTTTACAAGCGAACTTATTCAGACCCGCTGATTGAGACAGCTGACTGAGAAGTAGGTTCGACAAAGGAGTAAATGTTATAATAATGACAACAATAAAAGCGATAACATTTACTCCATACAACATTCTCTATTTATACTAATACGAGGTTGTATCCTTAGTGGGGGCAGTTGCGACGTGTTAAGAATCTTGTGGTGGTCGTACGAGGTATTTAATGCACGTCCATTCTTGGAAACATCCCGCCCATACTTTAGTGAACAGTTCTGTCAACTATTCACTACTTTTACCAACTTCATACTAGGTACAGACTTTAACTCAAATCACTATTTGTCCCGTCAATATCAAGTGTTGAGTTTCCCGCCTAAACCATTCAGGGAAAAGCTTAAGCTCAGATTGTTCTTCTTCAAAGAGTAATAGGATAGTCAGAGTATTGCCACCTCTGACTCTCTTTAGAACCTCAGCGTATTCCTTCTACATACCAGCTGATATCCATCCCAGCTGACGAGTATGTCTTCATATAATCTTCGACTTCCTTGACAATGTCTTTGACTTGAATACGTCTAATGTTGCTCGTTGAGGCTTTGCACTCAGCGAGTCCTTCACTACTCGCTGATGCTTTGCACCCTGCGAGTCTTCAATACCACTGAATCTTGAACTCAGCGGATCTTCAATATTTAGCTTAGTTTCTGTTTAAATCTAGGCAGGGATCATTGGGCTCTAAATTGGCCCAACAGATTCGTTGTCCATT
This sequence comes from Tanacetum coccineum, assembly GCA_026074375.1. NCBI lineage: Eukaryota > Viridiplantae > Streptophyta > Magnoliopsida > Asterales > Asteraceae > Tanacetum > Tanacetum coccineum. The sequence goes on from BQNB010010129.1 coordinate 8,099, forward strand.
TGCTTTATATTGCTAAAAGGTATACATATCTTGATCCTTTGTAAATTACTTTATTCTATACGTGATTTATGTCTTCCGTCACGTGCTCGTGTTAATTAAGGGTTAATAGATGTAAAATCCAAAAGTGGCATCACGAGCCAGCGTGTAGAATTTGTAATTACAAAGATTATAAAATTTGACAAATTAGGGTTCTTGATCTTTTTTATGCCCTTTGGGTGTTTTTAATCATAAAGATTGGATCTTTATTGTTTTTAAATTAAATTAGACGAAACCATAGGTTGTATGGGATTTTATGTGTTAAAATTCGATAGTTTAATTGTTAATTGATGAGGTCAGAAAACTTCATTGAGCTTTACAACTCCCTAGGCAGTGTACCTAACCGTTGTAACAATCGAATTTCGTCTAATTCCGCCATAGCAATAAAAAAATTCGATGAACGGTACCAATAAAAGCACAGTTGATACAACCCTTGCGGATAGTATCGGGATAGGGCACCACTTTTAGCGGGAGCTAGCTCCGTCAGAAGATAGAAGAGAATATTAGAGATTTATTTGAAAAAACATACTTTCATTAATAAAACCATTTGGTATATATATCTGAATAATCCTAACTTGTAACACAAGTCGAACTCGTAGACATTCCTAAACAAAGACGGTTTCCTAATATGACTCAAACAATAACTTAACTAAGGATAGATTTGATATGACATAATCTTCATGCCATACGGGCTTGAACTTCTTTCTCTTAGTCAGTCCCTCCTCTTGCACCGGTGTAACACATTAGAAATTAGCGTTTTGGTTTTTCAAATCTTCAATAAGCCCATAAGCCCATAATAATATCCGGAAAAGATGGTTAGGAGTTGCAGCTAGGGGTGTTATCGGGTCGGGTTGTTGGGTTACTGGGTTGGACGTGTCGAGTTGATTCGAGTTTTGGTGTCCTAAATATTGACCCTAACCCGACCCTATAACATATCGGGTTATCAGGTTTCGAGTCAAAACGGGTCGGGTTGAATCGGGTTGGGTTGTCGGGTTAAATCAGGTTGAAAGTTAATGACATAATACAAACTTTGGCCTAACAAGAATTCCATATTTTAGGTATCAGGAAGCAAGCAAAGGGAAAAATTATAGACTAAAATAGAATTCGCAACATGCTTATTACTGCTTCAAAGTTGCAAACTACAATATTATGACAATAGCCAAATTCAATCCCAAAATAAATAGTTCCATATCATATTACATTACCATATACATGACCGTAAGCTTTAGAAAACAATAAACTAATATGGTAGCAAGTGTATAAAACAAGAAGCTAAATTGAGCGAACACTGAAGGATGATAAAGACTCATGTCTAGATATTTAACGATAGATATCTCCAACTATACGTTCCAATGTTCAAATTAAACAATAAAAAAACAGACGTTTTAATCCAAGTAACAAAAAGAATACAATCCGTTTTAAGGAGTAAGTTGATGAAAGAAAAAGCAGTAAACTCATGAAATAAGATTTGTTAATGGGTTATTATATCTTATCTGGTTTATCGGGTCAACCCGATAACAAACTAATTTGAACCCTAACCCGACCCTATTAGGTTATCGCCCGATAAGCTAAGTTAGACCCGATTCAACCCGACCCTGTAGATCATTTTCATATTTCTCTATGATTATTATTTTTAACTTAAAATCATTAACAAGAAACTAAAATTCAACATTCACGATTAACTAATCAAAATATATAGTTTTACTTTTGAGCATTATTTGTGGACAATATAAAGAAAACACTTTTGCTATACTCGTAGTTTTTTATTGGACTACCATGACCACTGAATCACATCTCCATGAAGCCCATACAAGCACAAGGCCCCGCCATGTTGTGATAGAGTTGGGAGGTCTTGTAACATATTCAAGTTTGTGACATCTTGCTGTAAATCTCCATCATAAATTAGTCTTACGCCAAAATCCTTCACTTGAATATCTTCATTATCCTCTTCGAAACAGAATGTAACAAAATTCTTTGCTTCCTTCCATTTCCTTGTATTCTGCGTATAATGCAACCATATCATGTATGACTCATCGATTCTTACTGGCTTACCCTCAAAACGGTAATCTGGAAAGTAATGTCCTAAAGAAGCTCCATCAAAGTTCTCTATAGAGTAGTGTCCAATAAATCTGCAAGGTTTTTTTCTCTTAAAAACCACACAAGTTCCAAATCCCCTAAACTTATCATAACACCAATCTGATGGCAGTTCCACCTTTACATGATTTCCCATATTTTTATATGTAAACCACTCTGGGATGCTATTTCCATGATTTATTATATCCATTTTCTCAATGGAACTTCCTGGAAAATGGAACTCTTCACATTTGTCATTCAGGATACCCGTGTACTGAAGGAAAGAAGAAAATCGGTTTGTAGAGCCTTGGGAAGTTATAGATGAGTCGAGACATTGAGTCTTTGATTTCGACAACTGGCTATCAATGGCAAGATTCATAAACAATTTTGGACAATTGATGAGATAGCTGGACTTATTCTTCATGAATGGGTCTTTGGATGATCCTGTAATTGAGCATAAAGAGGTGCAATCAGATGCACGAACATTATACAGGCTAGGTGGAAGTTCGGGCAACACTTCCAGCCTTTTGCAACCATCAACACAAAGATCTCGAAGATGAGAAAGTTGACTCAAACTTCCAGGCAAGCTAGTAAAATTGTTCCCTTCCAAGTTTAAATATGCCAGAAATGATAAGCCTCCAATGCTCTCAGGCACTTCTAGTATATTGTTCCCTTCCAAGTTTAGATATTCCAGACATGATAAGCCTTCAATGCTCTCAGGAACTTGTACTAAATTGCAGAAGCTGAATATGAGAGACTTTAACATATGGAAACCTGCCAATGAAAGTGAGCTTTGGGGATGCTGTTTACGTGGTAAACCAAATGGAGCACTGATTGAAGTCCACCATCTAGACCGGATACTCTCTTGTTGACCAAACAAAGGAAGTTCTATAATGGAAGTTCGATCAATATGAAGCTTTGTTAAGCTTTTGATCCTGCCCAAGTCTTCAGGCAGTTTTCTCAGTTTTAAGCACCCCGAGAGAATCAGAATCTGAAGAGAATCCATCTCCAGATTGGAAGGAAAACTCTTAAGGCATGCGCAGTCTCTCATATTTAAGACAAGAAGCTTCTTAAGCATTCCAATAGATGGGTGAACTTTAACTAGGTTCTTACAACCTTCAAGAATTAGCTCTTCGAGATTTGCAATATCTGTGAAGTCAGGGGTACTTGTAAGGTAAAGACAATACCTTAGCTTCATGAATTTCAACCTTCTAAAACACTAACAACAAGAACACAAAAGAAAAGGATTAGATACCTTACGTGTTAACCAGGAAATATAAAGTATGAACAAGTAATTATATACCTTAGGTGTTGTCCAAAGTTGTTTTATGTTGCTGTACGACAGGTCGATGGTAACAATGTTTTCCGGATAAAAATCTAAAGGTAAGAACTTTAAAGGCAATCCATGCCAATAAAGCAACCTTAATTTATTGGACAACGAATCAAGTCTTCCATAGAAGTTTACTGCAAATGGCAGACAACAACCTTCGACTTTCGGAAAGCATATTTTTAGTATCCGCAAGTTTTTCATGCGTGTAAGAGCTTGTCCATCTATGGGAATATTTTGACAATTTTTCTTTAGCAAAAGGACTAGAACTTCAACTTCTTCTGTTACCTAGATACAAATAAACGATCATAGTGTTCTTTCTTTTATTTTAAAAAAATCAATAAAGGCAATTGCTGATACTCATACCTTGTTTACATTCGGTACATCGTAATCCTCTGATGAAATCCACAATCTTCTGTGATTCTGCGCGAATTCTTCACGTATAATTTCCCTTGCCATGCTTTGAATCAATTCATGCATTTGAAGACAATATGCATATACTGTTATTAGGCACTTATCCGCTAGAACTTCAATAATAGCATTTGCAGAACAATGACTTCTGTCTAGTACACTTGCAACATAATCTTTATTTTCCCCAATGAAGGCACATGCAATGTCAAGAAACATTTCTTTCTGATCAGAGGCTAGCCCATCAAAACTTGGTCGAAGTTTTTGTACTATCTCTGAATTAGGATATGTTTGGAGTCTAGCCAACTCGCTTTTCCAAACATACAGAGACTTATCATACAATAGTCGACCAAAAACTTTGAGAGCCAAAGGGTGACCTTGCAAATATTTCACAATTTGGGAAGCAAATACTTCAAAATCTTCTGTAGGATGCCTTTTGCCAAATGCATATAAACTAAAGAGCTCAAGAGCTTTACAATCATTCAAAGTCTTCATATCATAAATTACATCCACTTTATGAGACCTTAGTAATTGTTTGTCTTTACCAGTGAAAATAATAAGACTTCCAGGATAAAACCAATCAGGTGAACCTGCTAGTGCTTCTAACTGCTCCACACTATTCACATTATCCAAAACAAGCAGGATCCGCTTACATGCCATTCTTTGCTTTATCAACACAGTTCCTTCACCAACACTTGATATCTTTAGATCTTCTGTTTTTAGGATCTGCCTATCATTTGCATCTGGACTGATTAGCTTGCCTTTTTTCGACTTCTAGGACACATCACAAAAGCACTAGCTCAAATGAGTGTGCATCGATTATAAATTCTTCATATTCCACTTATACCACATATCCAATCATTTAACCTACTCTGACCCTGCAAAGCGTGAACAAGTCTAATTTGGTCGAAATGGATATCTAAGCCACCAGGTTTCACCAACATGCAAGAGCCCGTCAGAAATAATTTTTTTGATACGTATTGGAGATGCAATCGATGAACTTGTACTCATACCTGTTATCCATAAAAGAGAAAGAAAAAAAACTACAATGTTAATATTTAGTAATAGAGATGATTGTGAGTAAACAACCAACATAAAAATAATCGCACGAAACAAGAAATTTACCCATTTGTCATGTCCTGGAGATCCCATCCAGATAAGTTAGCTGCCGTGGATAAAGCTTCTCTCCATTTATCCACCTCTGTTCTATTTGAAACTTCGTGGTTAATGAACGCTTTTGCGTAACTCCTTTTTTGTTTCCTCACCACATCAGGTTTGGCATCATAAAAGATAGTCCGAACCTCATGTTTGGGATCTTCAATCTGCTTGCACTCAAGTATTTTGACAAGTTCTTGTAGACACCATGATGAAGAAGCGTAATTTTTGGAGAAGATAACAATCAAAAACCTGGATTCTTCAATGGCTTTGTAGAGTTGAGGAGATATTTCCTCCCCTTTAGGCAACTCTCTATCATCACTAAAAGCATGAATCCCTTTTTGCTTGAAGTCGTTGAACAGATGATCCATGAAACTTTTCCGGATATCTTCACCTCTGAAGCTTACAAAAACATCATATTTCCACCGACGAGGAACGGACGTAGTAGCCATTATCGATGATGAGATCAAGCTGCGCTCACCAGTAAAGATGATCAGAAAGAGTAAGCAATGTCAATAATTAGTACAAGAATTCATGACTAAGAAAATGTAAACAACATCACATGATAGGCTGATAAGTCAAATTATAATGTTGACTTATTATCCCAAAAAATCAAAACAGAATGTGTATTTTCCATCAAATTCTCCAATCTCAACAATATAGAAAATCTGCAATTCCTGATTTAATGTACATTACCATGTGTATTATACTACAAAAATCTGCATTTCTATGTTTTGTGGAAAATTAAATCTCATTCTTTTAAAAGAAAAATGAAAATACAATATTCAGTTATTCACTAAAGGCACCCAAAATGTGTGATTGTGTAATTCAATCCCCATAATCAGAATATTTGGTATACCAGTTATACCTTATGCTATATTTGAATCATATGCCTTAATCACTTTAAATGCTTTAGAACAATAATCACAGTGACCAATTTAAAATGCATTTTGACCTATTATAAGTTGTTTGGTCATTTGGGCCAAAATTAATTAGAGTAATAATCACTTTTAATTCGTTAGAACAATAATGACGACACAACATCTTTTTAAAAGATATATAATCACACAGAATAGCAAGTTATAACTTATAAGATATAAAGGCGCGAGCCACTACCGGTGCTCGCGTTATAAACTCATGCGCCGTGGTCGCCGACCAAGTTATCGGTATTTTTTTTCCTTATTCTTTTCTGCTTGTGTTTGGTGTTTGTATTTAGTTTATTTGTGTATTTTGTAGTTGTTTGTCTTTCTTTTTTCCACTTTTTTTTAGGTTTGTTGTGACAAAATAGAAGAGTACGGAAGGAGATGATATTTGTTTTATTTTTTTTTCTATTAGCCATGTAGATTTATTCTTGCATCGTTAGTCTTTGATAGTTAGTTTCTTACATTGTTAGAGACATGCGATGTTAGTCTCTAAAAAAATTGTATGTAATAGTCCCTAAAAACATAAAAACGATAATTTATTTTATTTGAGGTATGTAATGTTTTTATTTAAATATATATTATTTTATTTAAAAATGAAAAAGAATATTAAAACTATGAAGCCCAAGAGATCCTATAAGTTGAGAGATTAGAGAGTCTATTTTGCTTAAATTTACAGCATGCGAGTTATATGTTGAGAAACGCATATAACACCAAATGTCACCTGGTACTTTAAGTGAATGACTTATAACTAAGGGTATGTTTGGTATGACGGAATAAAGTAGCGACATAATGGAATGCACGTCATAATGGAATAAATAACGCATTACAACTATTATTATGACTGATTGTTATGATAGAAAAAAATGTAATCGATAATAAAAAGACTAATATAGTATTTGATAAAAAATTTATGGGTAGTTAATAAAGGGTTTTTATGTAATTATGATAACATTTCAAGATGTAATGAAAAAAAAACAAATGACCCTTCATGAATAAAATTGATTGTTTTTGAAGTAAAGATTGATTCCATTTAATGAGTCTATGTTTTTTTATATTTGTAAGCAAACATAATTTTTCGTAATGAGTCTATGTTTTTGTATATTTGATGTGCAGATTATTTCATATATTTTTTTTTTTCAGAAGGTTGCTTATACTTTTAGATTTAAGTTCATTTGGATACAAAAAATTTTGTGAATACTAGGGGACTCATCCCCACCCTCCATCTTCATCTCATCCAATGGATAAGATTAAATTCCATCTTTACACTTGAGGGGTATTTTTGTCTTATATATAAACTTAATTTTCTATTAACAACTCATTTGATACACACATACTTGCACTTCTTTTGATTTTTCTCTCTCTACAACGATTCACAACTAATCGACCGATCAACACAAACAACTAATCGATCGATCATCAATCGATTAAATTATTTTAAATCGATGATCTCCTTCTTCAGTTGACTGTTTGTATATGAGCTTATTTGATGTGAATAAGCTTACTAATTTATGTGCTTATAATTTAGCTTATTTTGAACGAATTATCTAGATTAATTATTGCTATTGATAAGCTAATTTATTAGGTGATTTATATTAGTAAGTTTATTAATCATCATAATCTGTATTTGTTTTGTTAAATTATAAGCTAGCTTATTAGCTTATTTGGATGAATTGTAAGCTATCTTATTAGATTATTTATGTTGCTAGTGTTAATAAGCTTTATTATTAGCTTTTTTATGTTTTTGGATAAACTCTAGTAGATTAATGTGTTGATATAAGCTGAAGTAAGGTGCGTTTAGCCTATCAATTAGTAATAAGTTGTTTTAAGTAGGTTTTGGTTAACGTGTTTGATATATCATATATGATATGTCATATATGATACTGTTTTGTCATATGTATATGACATGTGATTATCATATATGATATTTTTTTAAAACAATTCATTTATTCTTTTATATTCATTTTATATTTTCAGGATTGAAGAACATGAATGCTTGTTGATTATGTGAAAGTTTTGATCACAACAAGAGGAGGTGCCCTAAGAGGTTTGAAGATCACGAACAAGTCATGGTTCAACATGAAGTTGTTGTTCAAGAAGAAATTGTTTAAGAAAGTACTTGTTTATGTTTGATTGTTATAAGAACAAGTGTTATAATTCTTTTTTCACTTGAATTTTGTTGTTCTTGATCTTACATGAATCTGATTCTATCATATATCATATATGATATTCTAGGAAATCATATATGATTTTGCATCGTTTTCTTTTATATTTGAATTATCATATGTGATACTTGTATTTTACAATTTGATAATTTAGTATCATATGTGATTTCTTTCATAAATCTTATATGATTTAACATGATAATCATTGATTTGTCAACTATCATACTTGATGTTTAAACAATGATAACATGTGTTCATGTTCTAATATTTTTTTTATTGGAAGTGATTATGAATGTGTGCGATAAAACTTTAACAAAATAGACATATATCGAAAATTACATTCGCAAATGTTTTACCATATAACATGATGACATCCAACCTCTTTGTTTGAAGCTTTGTTTCACCTAATTCGGAAAGAGAACAATAGACTTGCAACTATAGTATAAGAAAAAGCTTCTCTTTGATAGCGGTCATAGGGGAGTTCAGAAAGGGTTTGATCGTAGATAGAGACTGAAACCTGTGCGGGGGTAGGGGCGGATGTAGCCAAGTGGATCAAGGCAGTGGATTGTGAATCCACCACGCGCGGGTTCAATCACTTGTCTCTTCGATTGACTTTCATTCAATATCCCATTCCCGCTGCATCGGCTGGTCAAAGATCACCCAAAAATTGAT
>BQNB010010129.1:17325-84842 GCA_026074375.1 Tanacetum coccineum
TTTGTTAAACACTAATATATTACTTTAATATATTTAATCGTTGTTCTACATATTAACGTGTGCGTCCCCGTAGGCTCGAAAAGATTTCTGGACATATATAATTTATACTTGGACATATTCCAACATTAACACTACACTACATTACAAAATTCTATGAGTGTCTCGAAATTCCCAAGACCCACCATGATTCCGTCCCTGCTAGTACCGATACGTGACATTATATAGTAGTAGTTTGTTAATATCACGAGTTCGTATAAATTTAGAGATTATCTATTTCCTTTTTGAATGAATGATAGTATAGTAAGTATTTTTCCGTAACCTAATCCGGTGATTCAACGAAAGTTCTTTATTTTGAAACTTACCGCCAAGAGTGAAAAAAACCCAACTTGAAGCCATATAAACTTGTTACGTTGGGTGTTCATATGAGAGTTTTAATATGATATAAATTGAAATACAGAAAGTGCGTTTCTTCAAGTTTTACTGCATAAGTTTTTTTTGAACGGCAAAGATGTAATATATATAAAAAAGAGTCTAGCAAGACGCTAGAAACTTAAAGTACAATAGAGTCAACAAAAAGAATTACATAACATCAAAAAATGGTAAAATCCCGAGACTTTAACTGCGAGGGAATCAAAAGGGATGAAAAAACTTTTGACACGAAGGCCGACGGATCGGTTTTCACTTCGGCAAAAGAAAAACCCCTCATCCCGGAGGCCGAGCCACCGGTTTTCACTTCGGATCGGTTTTACTGCATAAGTAAACGAACACAACGATAAAAATGAACATGTATTATTGTTCAAGTTCGTTCACTAAAAATTGAGCCTTTTCATGTTATTCGTTAAGCGAGTAAGGTGCAATTGGGTGCCGATAACTGTTATTGTTGTGTCACCTCATCTTTTTACCAATAACACCACAACTACTAAAACACCTTCCTAATGAGCTATAATTGTTATTGGTAAATGTGAGTGCTACAAAACCCCACTAAAAATACCCACTCACTCATATAACAAAATTAAAAAAAAAAACCATGATCGTGGTTTGACCAATGAAGAGACGAATGGCGAAAAGGAGTTGAAAATGAGTGCAGTTTGCGCGCGTGATTAGTTTGCGCTTGCATTAATTTAAGAATTAATCGATAAAAGAAATTAAAATTAGATTCTAGTAAAATGAAAAGCTGGCTAATATAGATACAATAAGAAATAAACCAAACAACAGTACAGTTAATCAACTGCACCATGTGCTCTAAGATGCTAAACGGGCATAACAAACGTACAAAAAAAAACATAATACACGTGATATTAGTGTCATGTATTTGTCTATTGAGCTAAGTATACCTACTTTTACATATACTACGTAAAACTGTACAATCGTCGATGTTAAACGTAAAACGTAAAACTGTACAATCGTCGATGCGTAAAACTGTACAATCGTCAGTGTTAAACGTAAAACTGTAAAACTGTAAACGATATGGACTTTGTTAAACGTAAAACTGTAAAACTGTACAATCGTTTTACAGTAAAACTGTACAATCGTCGATGTTAAACGTAAAACGATATGTGAGTATGTTATATAAACGATATGGTCTTTGTTAAACGTAAAACTGTACAATCGTCGATGCGTACGTTTATAAATGATATGGACCTTTATAATTTTCTTCATGATAAACAGTGAATGGTTTAAGGCATCAAATAGTCACATATTTTCTCAAATGTTTCGATATGATACGTGTATCTAAAAAAATTACTCATGTGATACTTCAATTTTTACTTTATATGTTAATATGGTTGTCCAAATTTTTTTCCACCGGTTAACCTTCAACCCAATGATGTGGCATGCCAAATTTGCAACATTAGTTCTTTATATTAACGACCGTTTTTAATTTTTTTTTGAACGGCGAATTTTATTGAGAGAAAAAACTAGCAAGGAGCTAGAAGATTACAAAGTGACAAGGTGAGGGTTTTTAAGCCACTCAATCCAACTAAAATAAGCTTTACATCTGTAACGACACCAGTAGAAAGATTTAGATTGCACTTCATCAAAAATAGCCGCCTTTGATGGAGACTCAGAACCGAAGATAGTTTTATTACGACCGTTTTTAATTAACGAAAAGTTTGGTTTTAAAAATAAATAAAATTCTTTTCTAATGATTTTATATACGTTTTTATCCACAGTTTTATACACGTTTTTATACACGTTGTTATACACACATTTTAATCCTCGTTTTTATATACTTTTTATTATACTTTTTTTCACGTTTTTATATACTTTTTTTACACGTATTTATATACCTTTTTATATACGTTTTATGCATATTTTTAAATTGTGTTATATAAATAAGCTGTTAAAAATTGCGTGTAAACATCGTGCATTTAAAAAGTTATTTTAAAATGTGATAAAAAGTATAATAATAAAGTATATAAAGCATGTATTTAAAAATGTGTACAAAGTTGTATTAAAATATGTCTAAAAACAGTATAAAATGTGAAGTATAAAAAGTGTATAAAAATGTTTAAAATTAAAAAAATAATTAGAAAGTAGTAACTCTTTAAAAAAAAAACAATTTTAGTTAATAGATAACGGCGTTGTTAAAGAATTACGTTGAACATGTTTAGTGGCTAAATGGGTACTAAGTTTGCCACATTACTCAAAGGAAAATTAACTCAAAGAAATAAACAATGCCACGTCAGATTTTTTTTTACAAATTTAGCCGCATCTAGCGGTTAGTGGTAGTCGGTTAAAAAATGCCAACTATTCGCACAAAAGTAAAGGTTAGAGATATTTTATGAGTATTTTTTTGGATACATGTACCATATTCGGCACATTTGGTGTAAATACATGTCTAATTTAATGCCTTACACATAGTGAATTAAGCTTGTTAACACAATGAGCATACTGAATTTTATGTTTCATGGCACTGGTTAGTCTACTAATATATTTAAGGGATAAATTCTAGAACGGCTTCAAGATGGGATTGGTACTTTGTTTTTTTGTTCAGATAAATGGTGTTTTCTAAAATGCTGCCATGTCGACTTTTGCGGACGTAGCATACTTATAGCAACTTTTGGAAAGAAATTTTACAAAAATACACTTATTCCCCAATGATTGGTTGAACTTTTTTGTTTTAGGAATAGAGGTTATTTTTGTAAATTTATGAACTGTTTGCTTAATTGATAAGTAGCATGGGTACTTTTAAAAATCCTTCATTTTATGAAGATACAAAAAAGCACTCAAATCTTTTGCTCTTTCAAGAATTATCTCATATTTTTATTCATTTTATGTCCTTATAAAGCACGAAAATTAAGTAATTTATATGTTAAAAACATTAATTCACTAAGAAAATTTTTAGGTTATTTAACTTTGTACAAATCATATGTTCACGTCACTCAAAATAACGATGATTTTTATTTAAAAAATTTTTATATGATCGTTTTGTAAGTTGAATTTTAAGTAATCCAAGGATATATCCATAGGCGGCAGATTGACCTTTTAACATCGGTTGAGGATCCTCCAATTTTATTTTTGTCTAATTCTTTCAAGGTTCCAAAAGGCGTGTTTGATGACTATGGAATCTATCGTTCGTAAGTTCTTCCAACCGGTTTTGAATCTTCGATTAGAATGATTTCGTGGGAGCTTGGGACATATCTTAGTTCCCAAATTGACGGTTTTTTGGTTCTTTGGTGTCTCAAGTTTCTTCGGTTGATCGTGCTGCTCTTTTGTTGAAGTGGGTGTGGCGATCATTTCTGGCGATGGCTTTTATGGTGTAAAGTTATTCTAAGCGATTTATGGCTCAAAGTTTGATATTCAAGTGATTTCGATCAACCTCGATTTGGTGCTCATTTTTAGTGATGTAAAAAATCTTTGAAAGATTTGGTTTTAATTTTTCTATCGCATTGTAAGAAGGGCTTGGGGACGGGTTTTTTGTACTAGTTTTTGGGTATGCTATAGGTTAGTGATGCCCTCTTTGTGTTCAGTTTGTTGTTTGCTCTCGAATTGGATAAGGAGATAGTGGTGAGCTGATAAAATGGGAGTTTCTTTCGGTCTCAACTTCTTTTCGCCTGGGACGTGCGTGATGGAGTGAGCGGCAGCAGTGGATGACTTTTCTTCAATTTCTTGACTCCGGTTGTCTTGTCTCCAAATAGGTGGACTTTTAGATTGTCGGAGATGTGAGTTCATGGTTAAGTCATCAGAACTTTAATGATGACTTGTTTCTCTCCTTACGTTTAGGATGTTGCAATCGAGATGGGTAAAATTCACTTCCCATTAAAGTTAATATTTTTTCTTGACGTGCTGTCATTGATAAGGTTACCTCCTAGAGTATCTTAGCGTAGAGGTGTTTTGTTGGATTCCATTGTTGTCCTTTTGTAAATGTGTTATGGAGGATGTTTCAGTTGTTTTTCTTTCGGTGTTTGTTGTGGACGTGGCTCGGGTTGTTCTTGTAGAATTTGTATTGGTGGGTTAGATTTGGATTGGCAGGATGTTTTGTTTTTATCTCGGATTGGGATGCTTGGTTCTTATCACTTTCGATTTCTTCTCGTCTCAAGTCTAATTTAGAAGGTGTTTTTTTATGTGGTGATTCTTTGGCTTTCTTTCTAAACTTTGGACCCTTGTGTTTTTCCTTTGGGTGCGTGTCGTCTATTATTTTTTTCCCTTGTCACTCACCTTCTTCTTCATTGGTGTGTGTACCTTTTCTTTGGTTTACTCTTTTCTTTCTAACTTTTAAAGGTGTTGTTCCCTTTCTTTCTGCTTCGGTGGCGGATTTGGAGGCTTCGAAATCGATTGGTCTTTGACGCTTCGCCTTCCTAATCGTTCGACGTCTTTTTGATGCGTTGTTTTCTTGGTCCTTTTTATGGTGTTCTAGTAGATGTATAGAGGTTTTTTTTCTTGATGTATTGGTTAAAAAACCACATATTTATTTCTTTGTAATGTCTTTCTAGTCCTTGCTAGTTTTTTTTAATAACAGTTGCCGTTCAAAAAAAAAATAAACATGTTAACTCAATGCCTTTGATTTGGTGATATATGTGTTTCACACCAACTTAAAGGTTATGAGTTTAAGTCTTGTAAAAAGCATTTGTAGGATTTATTGTGAGATAGATGATATAAAATATGAAAAAATTGTCGTTCTAAAAAAAATATATAAAAATGTTACATGTGCATATGAAGGAAGAACATTTCGATTATGATAACCTTGATGAACTGGATTCATTCCTTTTGAACTAATTAATTCTTGAGTAGCATGGTCTCGTTCTACGTCTCTTTTATTAGTTATCTTATTAAATCTAATCATCTAGACTTATATTTTCCTTTGGAGTCAATTAAATTAGGACTTATTTTACATTCTTTCATAAAAGAATGCCGTCCTAATGTTGGATAGTTACCATCAAAACGTACTGTTGACACGATATTTTTCTATAGATTGCTTGATGTGTTTTTGTCGCTTTTTTTAGTAGAGTTTATCAACATTTTGGCCTATCGTTATATCTTTTTTTTTGGACGGGGATTTTATTAGAAACAAATAGAAGGAGTAGGATTACAAAACATAATATAGGGGTTTTTGAGCCCATTCTCGTTTACATCGAAGAGGCTTTAGATCTTACTTTCACAATAAAAGATAGCCATGACATTCTCAATAAGCTGACTTAGAAGGTTTTCTCTCGTCAATAGGAGCTTGTTTCGATAGATCCAAACGTACACCAAATGGAAATACCAAAATCCTTCGAAATCTATTTTGATTTTGGAATCCATACGAATTGAAACTCAGCCAAGATTCCATTCTGTATGAGTTCAGTTTTGGCTTATGATCCAAATTCCACCAGCTCAAATTTATTAGCAATGTCCCGAACAATCCTCACCTAAAGAACAAATGGTCCGTCGATTAATTGCATTATCACAAATGGTGAACGAATTCCTGAATGGTCAATACCTCTACGAGAAATGTTGAAGGGTTTGGGTAGTAAAGCATCGGTTCTTGATGTCAGGCAAGAACGTTGATTTTACGGGACACGCGTTTACCATCTAGTTTTTCTCTAATATTGGAAGGGGCATAGCTCATCTATACGTTCGAGCAGAGGCCACCGAATATTACCCGTACTTCAGATACAATTCCATACTGTAGCCGAAGGAACCTATAGTGACAGAACGAAACAATTCTACCATGCTGTCCGAAATTGATTTTGCTCGACTAACCTCTAGGAATTCGACGGAAGGAGCAGACCAAACTCGTGTGCCATCTTGGAACTAACAGTAAACATCTTTGAGGAACTTCAATCGAGTTTTATTGGGGGAAAAAAAGTGTCTTTAAAATGCCCTTAGTATGCAATGATCAACAGAATTTGGTGAATCCCGTTTCCATACTTATGAGTTCAGATATTCAAAAAGTAATTCTTTTTTGGAGGAGATCGCAACTTCACTCAAAATCGAAAGAAACATGATTGCCGTAGAAGTCCATCCGAATGAATTATACACACAGTGATAGCCACAATAACTTATAGTCCAAATAGAGAGTTTTTTGCGAGAGAAAAACTTCCAAACCCACTTAATATCAAGCCTTATTTATTGTAAATAGCTCGACAAATAGCCGCTCGTTTTTAGTCTGTCAAAACATCTGTTCATTTAACCAAGAAGCTTTTACTACGGATCATGGCCATTAAAGAACTTGATTCTTATAGACTCCACGTATGAAGCACCTTTGAAGGAACTTTGAAAATAGACATGTGAAAGATGGAATAGATTCCTAAAAACGAATCTTCAACAAAGTTTTAAACGACCAAATAGATACGGTTTGGGATTTTATTTGGAAAGCGGAGATTCACTTTTGTCATAACTATCTCTTGCCATGCTTGACAGTGTCATCAGAAAACCTACCAATACTTAGTCCAAGTTGAGTTAGAAAGGAATTAAGAGCGAGACATCCCAACTTTGCAGCGCCTTGGATGACTGAGCACTTCCAATTAATCCCTTATCTTACTTTGTTCAAGTTGAATCTTAAGGCCGAAAGCTATGAAAAAAAGCATTTCAAAACGTGATCAAAGTGGAGATATTTACGTCACTCACTCCATAGAGAATATAGCATCATCGATTAGCAATATGCGAAAGACATATAGATTGATCTAACACAATACTTTAAACATCTCGCATTTCGATCCTTTAAAAAGATAAATGAAGGCTCTCAATCCGGGGATAAAGGAAGGGGATAAAGGATCGCCTTGTTTCAAACCTTTTATAGAATTGGAACTATTCGTAGGACTTCCTTGACAAGAATATGAACCCTTAGAGAAGTTTAGGCAAATTTGAATCAGTTACGCCATTTAGATTGAAACCGACTTTTAAGAAATCATCTAAAAATCCCATCTCATCGAATCGGAAGGCTTTTCAAAATCGATCCTGAATAAATTAGGTTTTCTTTTCTTTTTGTTCGGTAACATTGGAGACTTCTCATTAAGAATAAAGGAACGTCTAACATTTGGTCTTTCGGGATAAAGCAAATTGCACTTCATTAACAATGTCTCCCAAAACAATCACAAGCCTGTTAGACAAATAGTTCGAATCAAAACCGAACCAAATGAATACTCAAATTTAAAATGGCATTCTTTAATTATGTATACTCTTTCAAATTAGGAAACCGGATTACCTAGTTCAAGTTTGGTTTTGGATCCAAATTCTTCGTTAACAATTTGAAAAATGGTGACTATCACACCAATTTCGTTAACAAGATAGGACTACTAATCCTTAGTTTCAAGTCGTTACAAACTAATAGATGAGTACTACACAATAAAAATTTAACATGTGACCGTGGTAAGTAATTATGTTACATGGTCCAATGGCCTTTGTTATCTGAAAAATGATGGTTAATTTGTTGGAAAACATCTTACAATGTTACAATTAACCGTTATGACAATTGTTTATCATTTATGTATGCTTCTCTTATTTCTCTTGGAACAAAAGGCTTTGCATAAAACTTTACAAGACAAAATTTATAACTCACAAATATTGTTGGATTTTGGTAGTTGGATACGCTCGTTACAACTAGAAATGTGTGAGCCTATTGGGGGCACACACGTTAAACACATAGAATGCGTTTAATGCTTCACGTAAATGTTCTAATGTAAACCTAAAGACCAAAAACGACCAAGACATGATCCTAAGGTTGTCCTAATGTTGTAGCCAGCCTAGAAGGATCTAGAGAGTGTCTAGGTTCGATGGATATAGAGACAGGGATAAGAAATTAATGATAAGGTTTGGAGAGTTTGTGATAAGGGTAAAACACTAGTTTTTTAAGCTTATCACAACTAGGGTTTGAGGGCTTTATAAACCCTTAATCCCTGGGTCATTCTCATGAATTACACAGCCTCCGAAACACAAAAATTCATTCATTTTTTCTCCTAAACACTTGCACCAGCAGATTAAATCAAAAACCATATATTAGGGTTCATAACATTTAATTAATCACTTGTGATCTTCTTGATAACTATTACAAGTGTTTATAAGTTGTTTGTGATTCCCCTTGTGATATAACAGCTTCTGGTCATCTGGTATAAGGCTTGTCAAGGTGTGACGAGCGTTGGAATTCTTTTTGGTTGTCTCCTGATCGTTCTTGGACAAAAGGGAAACACAGATCGGACGTAGTGTCGTCCGATATCAGACAACAAAGAGTTTTGGTTCTTGGGTGGTTCTATATATCAGACAGAACTATTTTTTTGCTTATTTTGGTATTGATCCATTGTTAAGCTATTACACTTGGTGTTTGGGTATACGTGAAGCACGGCTAGCACTCCGGGCGTATTTGTTGGACGTGTTTGTGTGAGCACTCGTAGAGGTGACCACTTAGTCACTCGTTTCATAACCATTTGCTGTTGACTACAAGGGTATGTATACTATTTACCCTTTTACATTCCTTATGTGTTTTATATGTATGTTAATTGTTTGTACTAGACTAGATCTATCCGCTGCGTACTCGTAAGAGTTAATGGTTAACTTGATTGTTAAATTCCAACAGTGGTATCAGAGCCAACTTGTTTAGTATTTATGAATTACATACGATTTTAACACGCTAGGGCTGCAAGAAATTGGTTTATTTATTGTTTTTATTGAAAATTATGGCAACGACATGCAATCCTTGCCATAAATAATGAATAACCAACCTAGAATCAACACATATGTTATTTTAATAACAAGAAGAAAAGATCATAAATTAAATGTTAATTACGTTGCCATGATGATTATATCCTTGTTTTAATCTCGGCTATAAGACTCACGCAATCATATTATATGATGGCAGTGACGATCTAGGCACTTTAGCAGAAAACCTAGTGAGAGTCTTATGGTTCTCCAATTGGGGAAGACTCTTTTGAGAACTCGAGGCATTATGTGATTTACTGCTTTCATTATAAGAGTTTGTTCCTCAATTTTTCCATTTTTTAGTCTGTTTGATGTGCTTTATATGTGGTTTGCAATGTGTTGAAATCATTTTTGCATATGAGACTTTATGAAACGAAACTCTTGAAAACGGACTTACAACTTATAGAGAAACTTGGATTAAAACATGTCTAATATTACACACGTAATTTTACTCCTTGTGACCAGTTATGTGTTATTTGCGATACCGGGGTTTTTGGACAAATAAATACGGACATTAAACTATGAAATTTGATTTCTTGTGAAGCTTTAGTTTTACATGCGCAATATGGGGTTGAATTGATCATTAATTTTCTCCCGTCCCACTACATGCTTTGGCATATGAGGGAATTATTGGAATTACTTGTGTCTTCGGACCAAGTAGGAGTACAATATAGGGTTTGATCAATTTGTAATCCCACCATATTGGCAACAATAAAACTAATGTTAACAAAGGGGTTTCTTAACATACAATAGCATCATTAGTCAATTGGAAGTACGGCTCACCCATTATGGACAAACTATAAGAGAAGTTTAAGGCGGGTAGAAGTAAGATTCCCCAAATGAAGTCAGGTTTTTAATACGCTTCGCGCTGACCTGTTTCTCCGCTTCTTTGTGAGTCTAAAATGGAGCTACCAAGAACATTTGACTAAATGATGTCTATACCAAAAAGGTTAACAAAATGTTTTTCTTAACTTTGTGCTACAAGATGTTTTGCATGCTTCTTGTACATGTTTTTTTGTCACATATTTTGTAAAATTTATGTGTATACCCCTATGTGAAGTTTTAAGTCTATGTCAGCCAAATGAAGAACACGTGCATTTGGATTGTCTTCTCTGGTCAGACCTCAGGGCCTTTCCAACCCATGGCGAATTTTTTCCATTGGTCAGACCTTTGTCAATTTTCGCACGTTCTCTTTTGGTCGACTTAAATCGAGTTACCTGGTCAGACCTCGGACCCGAGGCATAAGATGAGACAAAACATGTACATGACCTTACTATATGAGTTACTAAAGTCATGTGTCTCATAAATCTAAGAGTTGCATTAACAATGCAATTAACGCTCGTCGCTTACCTCTTGCCCTACTTGTTTACACACTGGTCAGACCTCTGGTAATAAGTGGGAGGTCAAGTTGGATCTTAGTCTTATTAGTAATTAATTGGGTAGTTAATTCTTTTAAGAATTTAATTATCGAAAATACTAAATTGAACTTTCTATGTTCTGGTTAATTGTGTTATTGCAACATAATTCGTAAACGTATTCAGGGGCTTCTTCAAAAAGCAAAAACTAACTGGACCCAACTTTATTGATTGGTATTGACAACTTAGGATTGTACTATCAATTGAGGATAAGTTAAATTACCTAGAGCAGCCACTTCCTCCTGCTTTTGTAGCACCTGCAGGTCACAGTGCTCCTGAAATCCTTGCAGCTCATACTGCTTGGGTGAAAGGATCAAAAGAGATTGCTGGACTCATGCTCATGACCATGGAT
This sequence comes from Tanacetum coccineum, assembly GCA_026074375.1. NCBI lineage: Eukaryota > Viridiplantae > Streptophyta > Magnoliopsida > Asterales > Asteraceae > Tanacetum > Tanacetum coccineum. The sequence goes on from BQNB010010129.1 coordinate 28,207, forward strand.
TCAGAGATCCAACGAAATCTGGAAAACCTCCATGCTTATGACATGCTACAGGAGTTGAAGACTCTGTTCGCTCAACAAGCTGAGCAGGAGCTTCTTCAGACTACGCGAGATTTTCACTCTTGCAAACAGGAAGAAGGGCAGTCAGTTAGCTCGTATGTTCTGAAAATGAAGGGCTATATTGACAATCTAGAGCGTTTGGGGCACCCCGTGACACTTGGCCTTGCTGTGAGTCTGATTTTAATCGGTCTACGCAAGGAATTTGATGGGTTTGTGCAGAATTATAATATGCATAGCCTGGGGAAGACAGTTAACGAGTTGCATGCTATGCTAAAGCTCCATGAGCAAACTCTAACTCTGCCCAAAAACAACGCTCCTGCTCTGCATGCTATTCGAGCGGGTAAAGTCCAGAAAGGTAAAAAGCACAAAAAACCGCAACCCCAAATGGCTGCCAGGGGACAAAATCAAGGGAATGGGAAAAATAAGCACGCTTATGCTCCCAAGCCCAAGATTCCCCCTCCACCCAAGAGGGAAGATCCCGCAAAGGACTCAATCTGTCATGAGTGTGGTGAGACAGGACACTGGAAGAGGAACTGTCCTCAGTACTTAGCCGAGTTGCTGAAGAAGAAAAAGAACGCAGCCTCTGGAGCTGGTGGTTCAGGTATCTTCGCTATAGAACTCAATACTTTCCTTAATAGATCATGGATCTATGACACTGGTTGTGGTACTCACATTTGTAATACAACGCAGGGTCTAAGGGCAAGTAGGAAACTGAAGTCGGGGGCTCTTAGCTTTTTTTTTGCACGGGGCAATGGTCAACGTGAAGCTGTGGAAGCAATTGGCAACTTTGATTTATCTCTCCCTAGCGGATTAGTTATTGTTTTGAACAATTGTCATTATGCTCCTTCTATTACTAGAGGAGTAATTTTAGTTTCCCGTTTGTACGAAGATGGTTTTATTAACCGCTTCGTGAATAATACAATTCGTACTAGAATAACAAGGTTTATTTTAGTGCTACCCAAGGGATGGCATTTCGAATTGATTTTGTCTAATTCTTATGCAAATGAAAGTTCTATATATACTGTAAGCAACAAAAGAGCCAAGCTAGACTTGGACTCTGCTCTCTTGTGGCATTGTTGTCTTGGACACATTAGCAAGAAACGCATTGAAAAGTTGCAACATGATGGACTTCTCAATTCAACTGACCTTAGGGCTTTTGAAAAATGCGTTCCTTGTATGTCTGGAAAGATGGCAAGAAAACCTTACACACATCAAGTGGAAAGGGCCAAAGACTTACTTGGACTAATACACACCGATGTATGTGGCCCATTTAAGATCATGTCAAGACAAGGAGCAAGCTACTTCGTCACTTTCACTGACGACTTTAGTCGTTATGGTTATGTTTACTTGTTAAAGCATAAACATGAAGTGTTTGAAACTTTCAAAGTGTTTCAAAAGGAAGTAGAAAATCAACTCGGTAAGACCATAAAATCGCTACGTTCTGATCGTGGGGGCGAATATATGAGTCAAGAGTTTTTGGATCATCTGAAGGATCATGGGATTATCGCCCATCGTACTCCTCCTTACACTCCACAACACAATGGTGTGTCGGAGAGGAGAAACAGAACCCTACTAGATATGGTTCGATCTATGATGAGTCAAACAACTCTTCCAAAGTCCTTTTGGGGGATTAGCCTTGAGACTGTTGCACGCATTCTCAATATGGTTCCAACTAAGAAGGTTGAAAAGACACCATACGTAGTATGGCATGAGCAAGCCCTAAGTTGTCTTACTTAAAAGTTTAGGTTGTGAGGCTCTTGTTAAGCGAGATACGCTTACCAAACCTGACAAGTTAGAACCCATGTCTATTAAGTGTATCTCCATAGATAACCCAAAAGAAACAATGGGTTTATTCATTCCTAACTACCCCACTCCGAGAAACAAAGTCCTTGTTGCTCAGAATGCTGAATTCCTAGAGAATAGTCTTATAAATCAAGAAGCAAGTGGGAGTCTAGAAGATCTTGAAATTATTCAAGAAGAAGATACGCATCCTTCTATAGACACTAGCTTAAATCATGAAGAGGATGATCTAGAAATAGATGAACCTCAAAGTGATATCATTCCCATTCGTAGGTCCACAAGGACATGACGTCCCACAGATCGTATGTGTTTATACATCGATGCTGAGGAACATGAGTTAGGGGATCTCGGTGAACCTGCTAACTATAAAGCTGCATTGAGACCCTGCGTTTTATAAATAGCTTAATGCTAGAATGTGGAAATGCAATCCATGAAAGACAACGAAGTTTGGGTCTTAGTTGAACTTCCTCCTAATGGCAAAACCGTTGGTAGCAAGTGGCTCTTTAAGAAAAAGACCGACATGGATGGAGCTGTACACACCTATAAAGCTCGTCTTGTGGCGAAGGGCTATACTCAAACCCCAGGGATTGATTATGAGGAAACCTTCTCTCCTGTTGCAGACATTAGAGCTATTAGGATTCTTATAGCCATAGCCGCGTACTATGACTATGAGATTTGGCAAATGGATGTCAAAACTGCCTTCCTTAATGGATATCTCAATGAAGAGGTTTACATGGAGCAACCTGAAGGTTTTGTCAATCCAAAATATCCAAACCGAGTATGCAAGCTGAAACGTTCCATTTATGGGCTTAAGCAAGCATCAAGGCAATGGAATAAGCGTTTTGATGATGAAATTAAGAAATTTGGTTTCAGTCAAAATGCTGATGAGCCATGTGTATATCTAAAAGCTAGTGGGAGTAATGTCACTTTCCTAATCTTGTATGTCGATGACATATTAATCATGGGAAACAACATTCCAATGTTACAAGATGTAAAATCCTACCTTGGAAGATGTTTTGCCATGAAAGATTTAGGTGAAGCTGCATATATTCTTGGAATCAAGATCTACAGAGATAGATCACGACGGTTGATTGGCTTATGTCAAAGTGCTTATATCGAGAAAATCTTAAAGCGATTTCACATGGAGAATTCCAAACGTGGAAGTATCCCCATGCAAGAAAAGCTTAGATTGAGTAAATCACAAGGTGCCTCTACACCTGCTGAGTTGAAGCGCATGCAAAATGTTCCATATGCCTCGGCTGTGGGTTCTATTATGTATGCTGTGAGATGACGACTCGCCCTGTTTGCGTTCGCATATTCAGAACATAACAAGCCAATTCAACAGAATCCAGATGATCTCACTGGACTACTGTAAGAAACTGTTCCAGAACTATATCCTCAGGAATACTAAAGTATTTTTCAATTTACGGAGGTGATCTCAAACGTGAGCTAATGGTTTTTTTTGCTACACTGATGTTGGATATCTGACGGATGCTGATGACCTCAAGTCTCAGACTGGATATGTGTTCGTTTTTAATGGAGGTGCTGTTGATTGAAAGAGTGCCAAGCAAAGTATTTTCGCTACTTCATCTGCAAAAGCTGAGTATATTAGCTGCCTTTGATGATTCTAAAAGAAGCCGTATGTTAGGAAATTCATTCCCTGGCTCGGTGTTGTTCCCGACAATTGAAAAACCCATTACTCTATGTATTGAAATATCTGGAAGCAATGCTATAGCTAATGAATCGGAATCTACTACAAGGTGCTAGACCTTTATGTGCCAAGTTCACTACCTTACGCGACAGTTCTCGAATTTGGGTGACATAAAGTTATAAAAAGTTCACTAGATGACAACTAGCTGATCCGTTTACAAAAAGCGTTTGCTTTTTCTAAAGCATTGATTTCAAAACTTACTAGGAATACTGGAATGCTTCCAAGCAGAGTCTCATGTAAATATGTGTTTATTAGTCATTTGGATAATTAGGATTATAAGATAATTTTATTTTCTGATGAATAAAGATACGAGGTATTTGTTATCATTCATATAACAATTGTTTGTCCTATATTTGCATATTTAATCCATGAATGATTTATCATTCTAAATATGTCCATTGTCGGTTAACAATATGGGAGTATTGTTACATAAGACAAATGTGAGTGTTGGTTATATTCTTTGAATATATGGATGGTTCCCGCCAAACTCATATGTTACTCACAAGGGATGCGTATTGGATACCCCAACCTTCAAATGTTTACTTTATGGATTCGTTGTCATAAGTAAAATTTCGAAAATGGTTAGTTAAGTCATCCTTAAACTTAAGAATACAAACAAGTTCTGGTATGTATGTATATCACTTTTAATTCTAAGTTAAATGTTGTCCTAAAAACGGTAGTTATAAAGACTATTATTGGAAGTGATGTGAAGCAGCATTCACAACACTTGTATTCAACAAAGAATTTGTTCCTCCACTTGATGTGCAGAATGATACCATTGGCGCCTCTCCAGAATTAATCAGATAATTGTTTGGCCGAACCCAAAGGGTAATGCAAGATGATTCTTGATTACATTTGGTATATCTGTATTGAATTCTATAACGAGAATCTAAATGGTTAAACTATATGGAATAAGTTAGGATCCATATCCATGTTTTAACGGTATTTGAACAAAGGGATGATTATAGCAAGACATAAAATAACCATGCTACTGAGAATGTTTATAAAACTTGATCTCAGACATTTCTAGTTTTAAAAATGAATGTGAGTGTTGCTAGACGTTTTCATCGTTAGTATATGGGCAGTCTGCTACTCCAACTCCCAAGTGGGAGCTGTTGGATTTTGGTAGTTGGATACGCTCGTTACAACTAGAAATGTATGAGCCTATTGGGGGCACACACACTAAACACATAGAATGCGTTTAATGCTTCACGTAAATGTTCTAATGTAAACCTAAAGACCAAAATCGACCAAGACATGATCCTAAGGTTGTCCTAATGTTGTAGCCAACCTAGAAGGATCTAGAGAGTGTCTAGGTTCAATGGATGTAGAGATAGGGAGAAGAAATTAATGATAAGGTTTAGAGAGTTTGTGATAAGGGTAAAACACTAGTTTTTTAAGCTTATCACAACTAGGGTTTGAGGGCTTTATAAACCCTTAATCCCTGGGTCATTCTCACGAATTTCACAGCCTTCAAAACATAAAAATTAATTCATCTTTTCTCCTAAACACTTGCACCAGCAGATTAAATCAAAAACCCTATATTAGAGTTCATAACATTTAATTAATCACTTGTGATCTTCTTAATAACTATTACAACTGTTTATAAGCTGTTTGTGATTCCCCTTGTGATATAACAGCTTCTGTTCATCTGGTATTAGGCTTGTCAGGTGTGATGACGTTGGTCTGGTGAAATTCCAGATATGATCTCTTCATGCTATATCTACTAGACTGTATTCTCTCTAATCGTTCTCAGGAACAAAAGGGAAACATAGATCGACGTAGTTTCGTCGATAATCGGACAACAAAGAGTTTTGGTTATTGGGTGGTTCTATATATCGGACATAACTATTTTGCTTATTTTGGTATTGATCCATTGTTAAGCTATTACACTTGGTGTTTGGGTATACGTGAAGCACGACTAGTACTTTGGGCGTATTTGTTGGACGTGTTTGTGTGAGAACTCGTAGAGGTGACTACTTAGTCACTCGTTTCATAACCATTTGCTGTTGACTACAAGGGTATGTATACTATTTACCCTTTTACATTCCTTATGTGTTTTATATGTATGTTAATTGTTTGTACTAGACTAGATCTATCCGCTGCGTACTCGTAAGAGTTAATGGTTAACTTGATTGTTAAATTCCAACAAATATTACCATGGAAAGTTTGACAAATTAAACTTACAAAACGATGTTATGAAATGCCCACATTTTTTTTTCACAATGCAGGCATCCACTACGGTGGTTTATCAAAAGGTTTAAAGTGATGAATAGGTTTATGTTTCATTTCATCTATAGTGGAGTTTTATTTCATATCTAGGTGACATGAAGGGGTCATAATTCTTGAACCTCTTCATAATTTCAAAACATTTAATGCATGTCATGGGTTATGTAAAGCATTTTATAAAGTTGTAAGGGTTTACGCCATAGTGAATGTATGTTTATAATCCCAAAAGGTCTAAAGATAATTGATGTGGCATTTTATAAACCTTTAGAAAAAGTTTATCATAGTGGATGCTCTAAGAGTATCTACAATGCATCAAGTCTTAAAGATTTGATGCATTAAATGAATTTAATGAACATCACATTTATTAACTAAGGCTTTTACAAAAGATTTGATGTGTACCAAGTCTTTGTAAAAAATCTTTCCAAAAAACCTTGAATGCAATGCAAAAAACTTATCAAAAAGCTTTTTTCAATAGTGAAAAGTCTTTAAAAGACTTTTCCATTGTGGTTGTTCTAAGATAATGATATTAACTTTACTTGTCATACAATAAAGATTGTACTACTATCCCAAAGCATAAAGAAACTAGTCAGATTATCGAAAATGTGTGATATGCATACAAGTTACAATATTATATTATAATTTTTATATGTAATCAACGGTAACTCTAGCAAATGTAAGTGCGTGCTTGGTTCAAATAAGGAAATGTAAAACGGAAAGGCAAAAGTTATGCTAAGGAATACAATGAGGGTATATCATTGCATTGATGCTGCTTGATTAAAATAGTATATGAATGAAAACATATTAATTTTTTTCTACTAGCTTTATCTTATAAAATAGCAAATACAAACAGTGTGAATTGAGGACTATTGACATCGAGAAAAATCAACAGAAATTTTGTTAACAAATTTTTTTTTGCATTTGCATCATTGTAGTCTTTAAAACTCAATTTATCAATTAAAACGTCATATAACATTTTATATGCTAGTTACGAAAATTAACAAGACACATACAAAGTTGATATACTTTTGAAAAGCATAAAGTAACGTGTTACCAAAAAAAGAATTTACAATCATACAAATGATTAGATATGTAAATTATATCCGGTGATAGAAAAGTATGATCACGTTCAACAAAAAATTGTAAGATTATCAGGTCCGGAATTTTATTTTTAATAAATATTACTTACATATTGCCATTTTAAAAACAAAATTAAATTAGCATGTTTTTAGGAGAAGTTAGATCGTGTGAAAGAAAATGCAAGAGGGTAATCCAATTTAGTGAGTAATGAGATATTACCCACTTTTAAACGATGAATGATTGCATTATGTCACATCAACCATCATATTTCATTATAATTACCATTACCCATTCTCTAAAACCCCCTCCAAGCACCTCCTAAATGTCTTTATATCATACGAGTATTCAATACATTAACTACTCCTAATAACTAAAATATACAGAATTATTAACAAATCCTGGCACATATATTTTGACCCATATTAAAGATCACTAATTAATTGGTTATGACATGTCACACAACCTAATTCAAATAAGTGAATCAAACCATTTAAAGTTACTGAAAATGTATTTATAGTCCATTTGGTTCGTTAACAGGATAGATAATGAGTATAGATGCTTAACATAAATTTTATTTGTTGCTAAAAAGTAAAAAGTATGACAGAAAGAATGAGAGAAGAAACCAACTAATTGTGAAAGGTTTACATCCGAAAGTTTCAAACTCCTTATGTTACCAACCAACCACTTGGAGCTTATATCCAATTAATTACCTATCTCCAAAACCCCCAACCAAACAACACCTTAAGAGTTTTAAGTAGGGGATGGCAAAAAAAAACCAAACCCAATGGGGAAACCCGAAACCCGGCGGGGCATTCTTATCAGGTTACGGGGCGGGTTTCGGGGCTTTAACGAGGATTTTTATCGGGTTTGGGGCGAGGACGGGGCACAAGATCCCCAACCCGCCCCGCCCCGAAAGTATATATACGTATAAGTCTATTATATTCGTATATTGTTATGTTAGTATTTACGTAATAAAGCCAATATTATTAATTTTTTGTTGTTTTGTATCTTTGCAAGATTATATGTTTAAATCGGAAAAATTTCTTTTGTTAATTTTTTTTTAAAAAAAGTTTATTATTTTTTAACGTTGTTATCATTATTTATGCTTTAAATTTTTGTTGAAAACTTATAAAGGCGACTAATTAATATGTTTATTAGTGTGTTGTTGATTCTTCATATTATTGCATGTAATCACATTTATAAAAATATGACGTAAACATAATAATAAATAGAGAACGACATATATTTTGTGGAGCATTGCGCTTGTAAAGACGCCCCGATAAGATCCCCAACGGGGATTGGAGCGGGTTTGGGGGAGCATCTTGCCCCAATGGAGCGTCCCGATAAAATCCCATTGAGGATCGAGGGAGGGGGGGATGAAAGATAGTCGCTCCGTCCCAAACCCGCCCCATTGCCATTTCTATTTTAAGTTTCAAATATCATTCAAGTAAAAAAATAGTAGGTCACCCTCATAACATATTTTAATTTGGAATCGTTCATAACTACATACATAATCATTATATTTTTAAACTGGACATTCCAAACTAGCCAACTTTGACCCGCATTAAAAATGACCCGTTTTACCTCACACATTTCAACCAACATACTAATTTTGGCAAGTAAGAAATAAAGTGGCAAGTTCATAGATTTGCTTTAAAACCGCAGCTAAAGGCACCATTCAAATAAACATGACCATAGTTTCTTTTGGTTGATGAAACAATGAGCGCATAACATACAGACCATGAATACATTTGGATCACATCCAAAATAATAATAACAAAACTTATTGTTGTACGATAATATGATATAGCTTTTGTGCATATATTGGAGTGGTATCTTCATCCACCATAAGCATTGGATACATAGAGACGAAATGATCATGACATATTAATTTTAAAGGTGAATTCTAAACATACGCAACATACTTTTAATGGCTTATCGAGAATCAATGCTGCTTCAAGAATCAAAATGGGTCAATTCAAGCATAAACTGAAGCTGGGTCAAGACAAGCATGATGTGATCAAATCCAAACAGCACAGTGTTTAGTATAGCATTTTTCCTTTCTTAGTTTAGCTTGTTAATTCAGATAGCTTTAGCTTAGTCAAAGTTTGTTCTGTTTTGGTCAACTACAGTAGTTAAATAACTGAGTTATCTTCATTTGTAGTGTGTGAATTCATAATGAAGTAATAGTTTTCTCTCAAATCCTCTCAACCTTCAATTCTTATTATGGTATTAGAGCTACCATTTCCGGTGGCCTGCAACTAACTTTGGCAGTTTTCCTAACAAACTCCGCCACAAATAACAACTTTTCCAACAAACTCCGGTGACATAACCACCATAAACCACCATCATCAACCACCAATGGCACCATCCAACAACCGTAATCAAAACACAAATCAACCACCATCAAACAACAATCAATCACCACCATTCAACAATCAACCATCACCAAACAATGATCAACCACCAAGTGGATCACAAAACCCCACCATTGACATCAATTCCCCAAATCATCCACTCTATCTACATCCTAATGATCATCCTGGATTGATCTTGATCTCAAAGAAATTGACAAGTTCTGAAAACTACAGTTCTTGGAAAAGGAGTATGATGATTGCATTGAATGCAAAGAATAAACTCAAGATTGTAACTGGTGCATTGAATGAGCCAAGTGTTGATTCGGAAGAGAGAGCAATGTGGGAAAGAACTAATGATATGATCATCTCTTGGATCCTCAATACCATATCAGATCAAATAAGCAATAACTTGAATTTTATGAATTCAGCATCTGCATTATGGTCTGAATTGTCATAAAACATTAGGCTTCATTAGATTGACATAATAGGATATATCAATTAGTGAATGATATGCGTTGGAAACAAAAAAAGTATCGGTCACTTCCAAGTTGTAATAGTCTTAGCCCGTAGTTTGTTATATGATTAGTCTAGTAAGCTAGTCTGCTAAGGCCCATGGAAAGCCCGTTAAGGCCCATGGCCGGCCATCATAGGACTATATATACACCTCTCCATGCCTTGGAGAGGTGGTGGGTGGGTTGGTTGGTTTTTGTATTTCACTTTTCATATATGCATTTCATGTTTTCTTACTTTCTCTCTTTAGAAACAAAACCTTCCTTCCACTCACTCTCTCTCTAGTTCTTGATTGTTTATCAAAGATTACTAGTATTCTTCAATTGGTATCAAAAGCCATGGAGTGGTGTGTTTAGTTTTTGTGTTTGTCTTTTGATTTGTTTCAAAAAAACCTTTACAAAAGAACAAAAATCTTGATTTTAAAATTTTTCGGCTTAAAAACCTTAAAGTTGTCATTTTTCTTGTTCCTATAGGGTTAGTAACACTAGTTATACAAGATTTTTTGCAAAAAACCAATCATAAATGTGTCTTTTTGAGTTTTGAAAAATTTGGTTTCGTCATAGTTATAACCGAACTAGTCGTTTTAGTTGGAACCGAACGAGTGGTTATTAGTTAGAACCGAACTAGTTCTGTGAGTTAGAACCGAACTAGTCAATCTGTATTGGAACCGAACTAGTGAACCGAACCAGTGGAACCGATCTAGGTTGTTTGTGTTGGAACCGAACTCGTTAACCGAACCAGTTGAACCGATATAGTTTGTTTGTGTTGGAACCGAACTAGTTAATCGAACCAGTGGAACCGAACTAGTCCCCCCCCCCCCCCCCCCCCCCCCCCCCCCCCCTTTCTGTTGACAACCGAACTAGATAACCGAACCAGTGGAACCAAACTAGTCTTTTTGTTTGACAACCGAACTAGTTAATCGAACCAAGTGGAACCGAACTAGTTTTTTTGTTTGATAACCGAACTAGATAACCGAACCAGTGGAACCAAACTAGTCAGTTCTTTGACAACCGAACTAGTTAATCGTTTTACAACCAAACTAGTCAACCTCCTTTGAAAACCGAACTAGTCAAAACCTATCAACTCAAATTTCTAAATTATACGATTATTTCTTTGACTTGTAAAATCCCGTGAAACATTAACTTGTTTTCCCAGTTTTGTCAAAATCCCATGTAATTTCAAGAATTACTTCAAGACTCAACAACCACACATTCAAACATAATTTCTTTCTACCACCGATCGATCAATTAGTAATCTTTTTGATACCATGTTAATCAATGACGACTCTTGCTGATAAATCACTTCTCTCGGGTAGTGACAATAAACCACTGATGCTTGAAAAACATTTGTATGATTCATAGAAAAGCAGAATGGAACTTTATATGATGAATAGACCACATGGTAGAATGATCCTTGCTTCCGTTGAGAAAAGGTCCCACTCCGTCCTGCATGTCAATATCCATAGTAATGGTGAAACAAGAACTTAATAGAAATACGTGAGTCTCACCCCTAATAGTAAGCCATCAAGCTGATTGTGAACATCAAAGCAATTAATAACATATCTCCCAAGTCCTTCCAACAGAAATCTATGCTGTCTTGTGAGTCAACATCGGTACCAAGATCATTGATAGAAATTCAACTGCTCATGGCAAGAACTCGTAACAAAGCAAGAACGAGAGTGTAAGTTGTACGATGAATTTGATAAGTTCACTTACAAGAAAGGAGAGTCGTTACACGAGTACTACTTGAGATTCACACTGCTACTCAATGATATGAATATCTACCAGATGCCACTGGAGCAATTTCAAGTTAATACCAAGTTTCTGAACACACTTCTTGATGAATGGAGCAAAATTGTTACTGATGTTAAGTTGGTCAAAGACTTGCATACTACCAATGTTGATCAGCTTCATGCTTACTTGGAACAACATGAACGACATGCAAATGAAGTTCGTTTGATGCATGAACGTAACTTCGATCCTCTTGCTTTAGTTGCTCTCAACCAACATAACACCAGAATCACCTTATCAAACTCATTAACACACTTACCAAAACCAACTCAACTTTCACACCACCACTTCAACATATCCATCTCCACAGTATAGGTTTTACCTATCATCTCAACAATACTCAACTCATCAATCATCAACACCTCTTTCAGTAACCTATCCATTCAATGATTTTCAATCATCAATTCACCACAACATTTATTCTCCATCATCATCCATCCCTCAATTGGAATATCCTCCCCAAATTAACCAATAATCTGAATTTTCCCAACAAGACTCCGGTCTAATTATTCCAGTATTCCAGAAAGGTGATGATCCCATTGATGCCATCAATCACATGATCTCGTTTGTGACTGCCGTTGTTACCTCCCATTATCCTACTACCAATAACCAGCTGAGAAACTCGTCTAACCCTAGGCAACAAGCTACCATCAATAATGGAAGAGTGACACTATAACCAATTCAGGGGAGACAAACTTCTTTTGCTGTGGGTACCTCAAGGACTTACACTCCAGGAGCAAGTGAAAGCAATTCTGGAAAACAGAGGACGGTTCTTTGCTACAACTGTAAAGGGGAAGGTCACATGTCCAGACAGTGCACCAAACCAAAGAGAAAAAGGGATGATTCGTGGTTTAAGAAGAAAGTGTTACTGGTACAAGCTCAAGCACATGGTCACATTTCTAAATGAAGGAACTAAGCTTTTTTGTCAGATTCCAGTATTCCGAAGTCAAGTTGCATATAGACTGTATATACTCACAATGCTGTCTTATCAAGCTGATGATTTGGATGCATATGACTCTGATTGTGACAAACTCAACTCTGCCAAAGTTGCTCTCATGGCGAATTTATCTCATTATGGTTCAGATGCTCTTACTGAGGTACACAATCATGATAAATAATAATAATGCATAAATCAAGCTGTGTCATGTGATGTCCGTCCTTCTCAACAGTCATAATTTGTGAATCATCAGAGACAGAAATAACCAGTGAAGCAAATTATCATTCCTTAATTCAGTATGTGATTGAATCACAACAAGCAATTGTTCAGAATTCTAACTCCTCTGCACAACAAGATGATTTAATATTATCTGTGATTGAACAACTAAAAACCCAAGTTGCTAATTGTACCAAGATAAATCTGGAAAATAAGAGTGTCAATGATACCTTAACTGCTGAGCTTGAAAGATATAAGGAACAAGTTAAAGTTTTGAAAGAAGGACAAAATGTTGACTTAAGGAGTAAGGATAACGTTTCAGACACATGTGCACAGTCTGTAGAGATTGATCTTCTTAAACAAACTCTTTCAGAACATTTAAAAGAAAAGGAATCTTTATTACAAACGGTTACTCTTCTAAAAAATGATTTTAAGAAAGAAGAATCTAGGAACATTGATAGAGAAATAGCTCTAGAAAAGCAGATCAAACATCTAGATAATATTGTTTTTAAAAGAGATCAATCTGCACAAACTGTTTCACAACAATGTTGCGAAACCTCAAATTTCTATGATAATACCACTAAACAAGCTCTAGGTTTTCAAAATCCCTTCTATCTGCAGAAAGCTCAGCAGTCGAAACCAAAGCTATATGTTGGTGATATTATTGTTCAAACTAATCCTATTGTGATTCCTGACTCAGAAGAGACCTTAGCACTTGCTGAAGAGAGTCGTTCCAAAATGCTTTTAAAACATAAGGATAATATGATGTTAGAAAAGGAAAAGCAAGTTATACCACAATACCATTAGATTATGCTGGCTCTTAACCAAACTTTATAAGATTTTCCACGCGATTTGTTTCACAAACTGAAGTTATTTTGCTGAACAAGCCTTTTGGTCTCAGAATTATGTGAATTCTTCAGAACCCACACTTTCTTTTAGACCTCACCAAATGTTGATATTTCCCAAAAGAACTTCCTAAAGTCAGCATGGTTAACACGAGTTTGAAGAAACTTAAACACCATCTTGCTAACTTTGATGTGGTAGTCAAAGAAAGGACCACACCCACAACTATCACTGAGGGTTTGTGGGGTTTCGAACATACAAAAGCTTGTTTTAGAGATGAAATAATTCTATTTGTAAAAGCTCTGAAGGACTTGTTTTGTACATTCAACCAACATTTGGTTGATGAACTTTCTGAAGTCCAAAATGTCTTCTATAAAATGGAACAGGCTGTGGAACAACATCGTATTGAGTCAAAAACATTTGAAGTTAAGATGAATCAAGTTTTGAACGAAAATGAACGACTCTTGGAACAAGTGATGAGCAAAGATATTGTGAACTTAATTGCGAATTCTTCTGTGGATAATGATTCTGTGAATGTGCATGAATGTCAAAAGTGTCTCAAACTTGAGACTGAGCTTCAAACGGATTTTGTTAAAAGGGAAACTTACGATAAACTGTTCAAAAGTTTTACCATTCTTGAAAAACATTGCATCTCTTTAGAAGTTGACACTCAACTTAAACAGGAAATTTTTCAAAGGGAAAATTCTATTTCAAATCAAAGTGTTCCAAGTTTTGATCAATTGTTTGAATTAAATGAATTGAAAGCTCAGTCCCAAGAGAAAGACACGGTAATTAAGAAGTTGAAAGAGAGAATCAAATCTCTCAGTGGAAATATGGATAAGGATAAGATCAAACAGGACTTAGAAGAGATTGAAACCATAAATATTGAATTGGATCATAGGGTGACAAAGCTTATTGCTGAGAATGAGCATTTGAAACAGACCTATAAGCCAAACAATAATATATACTATCCTATAAGCAACTTTATGACTCGATTAAACCAGCACGTATTCAATCAAAAGAACAATGTGCTAAGTTAATTAGTCAAGTCAACTTAAAGTCTGTGGAAATTTCTAATTTAAATGCAAGTCTTCAGGAAAAAGCTTTGGCAATTACAGCTCTCAAGGATGAATTAAGGAAACTTAAAGGAAAAGCCCTAGTTGATAATAATGTTTCAAACCACCCTAGTGATCCAGAGTTGCATCAAGTTAATGTGGAACCAATAACCCCCAAATTGTTGAATAAAAGGATAGCATCACTCTACCTATATTAAAGCATTCTCAGGAATAAGGCCGCAGATCTTAGGGATCTAGTCACTCATATTAAGCTAATAACCCTTAAGATTCTACTCTTAGAATCTGCCATAAAGTATACGTAAACTAATTTCAGGAGATGCTCTAAATCAATAAAAACTTGTCCTAGTAATCAACGAGTTCAGGAAACAATTAAGTGGCTGTGTAACCCCAATGACAAAGTCAAAAAGATTAGATTCACTGAGCCTGTCACATCCTCAAGAAACACAAAAACAACCCATACCTCAAACCTAGCTTCTAACAAACCTATGTTGTCTTCTACAGGAGTAAAACAGTCTACTAGTGCTAGCGGATCACAGCCTTCAGGCAATACAAAGAAAGATAAGATTCAACAAACACCAAGTAGTACTCTGAAGAATAAAGTAGAAGCCCACCCTAGGAAAGTTAAAATTTCTAATCTTAGTATGAAAATAAAGACTGTGTTGTTGCACCTAAAGGAACTGCTCATGTGCAGCATTCCAAGCTTAATGCGAATTATAAACTTAAATGTGTTAAGTGTAATGGTTGCATGCTTTCTGATAATCATGATTTGTGTGTTCTTGATTTTATCAATAATGTGAATGCTCGTGCTAAATCTAGATCTGTTAAGAAAAATTCAAAGAGAAAAGTTTAGAAACCAACAGGAAAGGTGTTTACCAATATTGGATATATCTGGAGACCTACTGGTCGGACCTTCACTATAGTAGGAAATGCGTGCCCTTTAACTAGGATTACCACAACTACTGAAGTGCCCCTTAGGAAATCATCTGCTCTAGATAATAAAACACCTAAACCTGTCGTCACATTGGTTTACTCAAGGAAACCTAAGAAGTCTAAAACTAGTGTTCCTGTTAACAATTATAAGGTTATTAAATCTGTAACTGCTAACAATTCGGAACCCAGTCAATCCCGGGGATCCATAGTTTCCAATGTTCCATCTTCCTCTCTTGATGAATGCAGGTCGTCCAAATTGTCCTCTGGTATTTGGACTCCGGTGCTCAAAAGCATATAACCGGAAGGATTCGCTCTAAAATCTCAGCTCACAAACTTCGTCAGCAAATTCGTGGGTACTGTCAAATTCGGAAATGATCATGTAGCAAAGATTATGGGTTATGGAGACTATAAGATTGGGAATATTACAATTTCAAGGGTTTATTACGTTGAAGGACTTGGGCATAATCTATTCTCTGTGGGATAATTTTGTGATTCCAACCTCGAAGTTGCGTTTCGTCAACACACCTGCTACATTCGCAATCTAGAAGGTGTTGATTTATTAACTGGATCTCGAGGGGACAATCAATTATACTCTCTTTCTTGGGATATGATGCGTCCTCCTCCAATCGTCCTCTTATTCAAAGGCCTCTAAAACCAAGTCTTGGTTATGGCATCGCCGTCTCTCTCATTTCAACTTCGGAGCTATTAATCATCTTGCCAGACATGGTCTTGTTCGAGGTCTCCCTAAGCTCAAGTTTGAAAAGGACCATTTGTGTTTTGTATGTGCATTAGGCAAGAGCACGAAGAAACCCTACAAACCCAAATCCGAGGACACCAATCAAGAAAAACTCTATCTATTGCACATGGATCTGTGTGGACCAATACGTGTCGCGAGTGTCAATGGAAAGAAGTACATCCTTGTTATTGTCGACGATTACTATCGATTTACATGGGTAAAATGCTTGCGATCAAAAGATGAAGCTCCAACTTTTATTATCAAAATTTTGAAGATAATCCAAGTACGACTTAAGGAAACCGTCTGACGCATCAGAACAGATAATGGAACTGAGTTTGTTAATCAGACATTGCGTGAATATTATGAGAAGGTTGACATCTCTCATGAAACATCTGTTTGCCTACGCATCATCCACAAAGCAAAACAGTGTTTGTTGAATAGACAAATCGTACTCTAATTGAAGCATGCCCCACTATGTTAATTTAAGCAAGAAGCTCCTTTTATTTCTATGGCTGAAGCGTGCTACAACCTGTTATACCCCAAAATCGTTCATGATACGCCGTCGACACTAAAGACACCATACGAGCTTCCTAACACAACAAACCTCCCGACCTATCATATCTTTATGTGTTTGGTGCACTCTGCTACCCAACGAATGATAGCGAGAACTTGGGCAAGTTACAACTGAAGGCCGATATAGGTATTTTCATTGGCTATTCACCCACGAAGAAAGCATTCCGGATTTACAACAGACGTAGAACCCGACTAATAATGAAACCATTCAGTTTGACTTTGATGAGCGTGACTGCGAATGTCTTCTGACACAGCAGTTCAGACCCGCACATTCATGAAATGACTCTGCAACAATCAGTTCAGGACTCGTAACTCCTCGGAAGTTGGTGGTACCCGTTGGGTTTTAAGATAGGTGTTAGTGGTTTATAAGTGGGTAAAAGCTCGTGTATTTCGATTGAAGAGAGTGTTAATTTTCACAAGATATGAGCCAATTCCCTCATCTTCAACACCGTTTGTATCACCTTCAAGAACTGATTGGGATATTTTGTTTCAAAAAAAACCGTTGTTTGAATGGAATTATTCAATCCTCCACCGAAGTGTTGATTTTACAGCCCTTAAGTCAATGCTCCAACTGATGAAGTAGTAGCTAAAACCATTAGTTTCACTATACAACCTACTTAACCATAGTTGATCAAGATGCACCATCACCAAGTAATTCTCAAACAAC
Source organism: Tanacetum coccineum (assembly GCA_026074375.1). Taxonomy (NCBI): domain Eukaryota; kingdom Viridiplantae; phylum Streptophyta; class Magnoliopsida; order Asterales; family Asteraceae; genus Tanacetum; species Tanacetum coccineum. The sequence continues at coordinate 45,716 of BQNB010010129.1, forward strand.
ACCCGAAACTCTGCCTCCCGTCATTCTGAACGATGTTGAAGAAGATAATCATGATATTGAAGTTGCACATATGGGTAATGATCCATACTTCGGTGTTCCAATTCCAGAAGTCTCTTCTAATCAACCTTCATCATCGGACACTATTCATACAATTGTGCACCCTGATCACCAAATTTCTGAACACAATAGCAAATGGACTAAGGATCATCCACTTGAAAACATAATCGGTGAACTCGCTAGACCAGTTTCCACTCGGCTACAATTACATGAGCAAGCTCTGTTCTGTTACTACGATGCTTTCCTCACTGCTGTTGAACCCAAGACGTATAAAGATGCTTTGACTCAAGCCTGTTGGATTGAAGCAATGCAAGAAGAACTTAATGAGTTTGAACGACTTGAGGTATGGGAGCTCGTACCCCGACCAGACAAAGTTATGGTGATTACTTTGAAATGGATCTACAAAGTAAAACTAGACGAACTGGGAGGAATTTTAAAGAACAAAGCTCGATTAGTAGCTCGTGGTTACCGTCAAGAGGAGGGAATCGATTTTGAAGAGTCTTTTGTTCCAGTTGCAAGATTAGAAGCTATAAGGATTTTTCTTGCGTTTGCTGCTCATATGAACATGGTCGTCTACTAAATGGATGTGAAGAATGCGTTTCTGAATGATAACCGCGTAAGAGGTTTTTGTGAGACCACCGGATGGGTTCCGTGATAAAGATAACCCCGATTCACGTGAATAACTAAAGAAAGCTCTTTATAGGGTTAAACCAAAAGCTCCACGGCGTGGTATGAATATGTTTGTCTTTCATTCTTGATATCCCAATACTTCTCCAAAGGCTCAGTAGATCCTACTATGTTCATCCGTAGGGAAGGCAAGGAATTACTTCTGGTACAAATATATGTCGATGATATTATCTTTGCTGCTCTACACCTAAACTTTGTGACCTATTTGCTAAAATACATTGTTCAAAAATTTAAGATGTCAATGATGGGCAAAATCTCATTTTTCTTAGGACTACAGATTTCTCAAAGTCCTAGAGGCATCTTTATTAACCAGTCAAAATATGCCCTTGAATCTTTAAAGAAATACGGTTTTGACTCTGTCTTGTGACCCAATGAAGATACTCAATGGTGAGAAATCCAAACTGGATGAGGATAAAGAAGGGAAAGCCGTAGATCCGTCACACTATCGTAGTATGATTAGAACCCTCCTTTATCTTACAGCCAGTAGACCTGACCTACAATTTGCTATATGCATGTGTACCCGGTATCAGGCTTGGCCTACCGAAAAGCACTTAATGTGGTGAAAAGGATCTTTCGGTATCTAAAAGGAACCGTACATCGGGGACTATGGTATCCGAAGGATTCTTCGATTGCTTTAACAGCATTTGCAGATGCGGATCATAATGGTTGTCAAGATACACGCCGTTAGAACCATCTGGTAGTCATGCTACTTTTGGGTATATACTGTTAGCTGTCCGTCAAAAGGCAAAAAAGAAGCGCTGCGATAACCGTACGAAAAGCTGAATATATGGCTTTAACCACACACTGTGCGCTCAAATCCTTCTGGATGAGATCACAGCCTACCGAAATATGGCTTTGGATCAATACAATTCTAATGAAATGTATAACAAAAGCGCTATTTGCCTTTGCTGGCAACAAGTTTCAACATTCCAATCCAAGCAAATGAGACATCAGATTTCACTTTATCAAGGAGCATGTTGAGAATGGGGTGATTGAACTTTACTTTGTCAATACGGAGTATCAACTGGCAGACATACTCACCTAAAGCTCTGGCCAGAAAAAGAATTAAAAAATTCTAGATCCAAGCAAGCTGGGATGCGAAGTTTTAACGCCGGAGACTCAGAAGACAAATGGCAGATGATAGTTGATTGAATAGTAGTGGTATCTATTCAAATATCATGTATAATATGTATATATTTTAAAACTATAAAAACCAAAAAGATTTTTCATTTTTCAAAATTTTTATAAAAACAAAATACAAAAATATAAAATTTTAAAAACTAAAAAAAATTAAAAAATTGAAAAATGAGAAAAATATAAAAAGAGGTAATAATGGCATGTCTTCTGAAAATCGATAACATTTACGGTCTTAGAAATGTCATTCAATAATGATACGAGCCTGTAAATGAAGTTCGAGCAGAAGTTCCAAATGTTTTCAAAACATGCCAAATGGCTTGCTATTATTTCTGATAGCAACCCGGTCTTCATTTTAAAGGCAAGTATTTCAAAAAGGAAACTTGACCTCTCAACGGGAATTTATTCTTAGGCATGGTCTACTTTATGACCATGCAAAGGCTTGTGATTACTTTGCATCACAACCCATGCTTCCTTTATATAAATTTATGTACGTGTCAGTGCATTTATTTGTCAAAATAAGAAAAATCTTATTTTTATTGGTAAAAAGTTGTCTTCATAATGAATTAATGTTTTCAGTAATCACAATTTTTTTTTCAAAGACAATTCGACCACTCAAACAATGACAACAGCTCTTTAAATAGAAATCAGGTCATTATTTAAGGGGGAGAAATTGTCATCAAATAATCTTTTAAAACGGTCTTTCAAAATAAGTCACGAAATTAACAGATAAAGTTTTTAATAATGACGGATCATAATTTAAGGGGGGTTAATGGATTTTAACTACACAAGCTTTAGATGTCATGTGTTTCAAACTTTATGGACTTATTTGCAATTTAAGACTTAGTTGCTTCTCACGGAATAGATTTAAGCTTATCAATTCTTCAAACACGATCTCTAGTATACGTGCGTACTAGGTTTTGCTGATTCCGAGGTATCAAAACCAGCAAGGGGGAAGGAATAGATATACAAGAAAGATAATGAGTACACGTGATAGAATTCATACCCTATTCTTATTTTAGGTCATTCCGGGAAGACAAATGTCATAACCGCAGAGAAAATCAATGTTTAACTTGTTACTTTCGGGTGCACTATTTCAACTACATGGGGGTAGAGATATCTTGTGATTTCAAGTATGCATCATTTAAGATACTAGGGGGAAGTGTTATAAGAAGATTTATTCTAAGCGTGAGAATATTGGTTACTGATTCAATAAAGGCTTCCTCAAACTGTTAATCACTAAGCTTATTATTAAAAGGGTAGAATTGTTTAACGAAAGAGGTACACATAGGTATGATGATTCCTTTAAATAGTCAGTATCCTGCAGGAAGAAATGTCTACATTTGGGACTTAGTTGACTTAGGTGTTATCATTTCAACTACTTAGAGGGAATAATTGTGACATCCGGGACTTAGTTGACTTTGGTGTTACAATTTATATCATAACTATCCTGAAGAGAGAAATGTGCTCATCCGGGACTTAATTGACTTTCGTGTTGCGGTATCAAGTTCTTAAAAGGGTTAATTGTTGTACTGTTCGAGATACTGGGGCCTTTATACATTAAGACTGCTTGATGCGGCTTGCAAGAAAGTTCTGAATCTAACTCAGAAAGGATTTGCTGGTTAAGGGGAAGCTAAGACAACATCAACAACCAGACATCACCAAGCCATAAAAAAAAAGCTCAAGTTACATATGTACATGAATCTGTCATACTCGCAGCCTGAAGCAAAGACTATTCGTAACTTGAGAGAAAGTAATGAAGCAATGCCAAAGAGTGCTTGGACAAGAGAATATCAGATTAACAAAACGTTCTTGAAAGAAAGAAATGTTAATGAGAACTTAGGAAAAAGTTTGTTGTGGGAATTGTACGAAGGAGAACCAAAGGCTCTAACCAAAGGACCTTAATGATATCATCATATGAAGTTCTCATCATTCATGTCAAATTTCGTATAAAATAAACATGTGAATAATGTACTAAGTAGTAAAAGACTTAAGCTTATGTTGGATTCGGGGGGGGGGGTGGTCCGGCCCAAATGAAACATAAGAAAGCCCACAAGGCTTGTCCACTTTATGTACTATTTAAAGCCCTCTCCAAGTGTGGAGAATGTGGTGCTTCTCATTTCTTTTCTAGTGCAAGTAATCATTTTTTCTCTCTTTTATTTATCTCTCTAGTTCTTTCTCTCTTTAAATCTCTTATCTTATTTTGTGTTTATGATGATAAAATGATATCTTCTAACATGTGGTATCAAGAGCCAAGGTTGGGTTTAGTGATTTAGTTGTGGTGGTGATTATTAAAGCTTATTGGTTCGACTTAGTAAGCTTATTTTTTTTCTTTTTCTATTCGGCTTGTTTTTTAAATTTGCTTATTTTGTCAAAACGTTTTCATTTTGTGTTACAAAAAACCAATAACTAGAAACTTTCTCAAAAAATTGGATTCGTGGGCTATTGGGCTGGAACAGTTCTTTTCAAGTTTGATAATGACAACACTTCTTTTCAAGTTTGATAGATTATAGTGTTCGTGGGATATTGGGCTATCAAACAAGTTTTTTCTTTTCTCAAGTTTTCGTTTATATAGTTTTTTTGCTATTCAAGTTTTTTGGTTTTATCAAGTTTTTTTGTTTTTTGGTTTTTTTGTTTTTTCAGCAAGCTATGTTTCGTTTATAATTTTATCAAGTTTTTCAGGCACTCATTCTGAAAGCCTTATTCCATAGTAGCTTTTTGGTTTCATCTTATTCGTAGCTTATTGTGGTTTAAAAGGCTTATTTTCAAGTTTTAGAGTTTTTGCTTATTTCTCTCGGCCTTATTTGGTTTAAGCATTTCTCTCAAAAAGCTGCTTATAGTTTTCTTTCGTGGCTTATTGTGTTCGAAAATAGCTTACGTGTTAGCTTATTTTCCGAGCTTATTTACTAGTGTTTGGTTACCTTATTTCGAGTGGTCCACACCGGTTGAGACAAGAGGGGAACATGATCCAAGTTTTTAGGAAACAAGGACTGTTTGTTTTTGTTGGTTAAGCTAGAAGACAAACTCAAGGACGTTGTACAATTGTTGAAGGACCACCGAACTCGCAGCCTCTTCATGAACCGAACTCGCAACCCTTCTTCATCAACCGATCTAGCAATTTTTGAAGTCACCGAACTCGCAACTCCCTTCCGAACTCGCAACACTCTTCATCAAACGAACTCGCAACACTCTTCATTAACCGATCTAGAAACTCAACTAGTACAAAACTATACACGATTACTTCTTTTTGGGTTTTCGGTTTCGAGTGACGTTAACTTACGGGACGTATAACCTATACCGTTGTGATAGTGATTCGTTTTCGATCAACGTGGTATATTTATTTTCTACCGACGATAACCACACGAGTCCGTGAGAGCAAAACAACCTTCGTTAACAGTTTATAACACTTTAAATTCGAAGAAGAAGAAACATAATTGGTGCATGTTTTTTTTATTTTTTAATATAGTTTAAATTTTAAAAAAAAATCATTTTTAACCTTTTTGTTTTCACAACTTTTCATTTTAAACACCTAGTTTTCCTATAGTTTACTATTAGCCCTTAAGTTATAAAACACTTTCAACATTAACCATTAGATCTTAAAACATTTTAAACTTTTTATTTTTAAAACATTTTTACTTTTAGTTTTTTATTTTTCAAAGTTTTATTAAGTTCGCCTTTAGTTTTAATTAATTTCACCGTTAGTCCTTTCTCAACCAAATTTCACCGTTAGTCCTTTTTGGCTCATCATCAGTTAACGAAAGCTCAAGTACTTCAATTTCAAAGAATTATTCCTTCACGGTTTCTTCTTGATTTTGTAAAATCCTTAAAAAGTCGCTTTTTTCTCGGTTTAAATCATAGATTTGTAAAATCCAGTGAACGTTAATTGATCTCAATCCACAACAACAATCACTTTACCCACTTAAGATCCTTGCATATCATTTCAAATCACTTTTGCAATGTCGAATCAACAAGACATCAATGCTATTAGAGCACAACGACTTGCAAACACACATGATCCTTTGGCATTAATGGCAAACACTCAAACACCATTCCACCCAGATCAATCATCACATATTACCTACCGACAACATCCATAACCCAACAACAACTTTGTCCTACAACCTTCATTCAACACGAACTACATGCAACAACCAATGCAAAATCCCGAAGATATCTCAGATCCCATAACTGCATTAGACATGGCACTTGAACTTATGTCTAAGGCATTTCAGCTAAACAACACCACTACAACAAACAACAACCAAAGAAGTTTATCAAACCCTTGCTACAGTCAGATTGATCAATCGTGTATGAATATAGATCAAGACAGACAGATGCTAATGGTTGATGATAATGTTGGGAACCAGTTTAGAGAGAATGCAATGCAGAATGTAGGACATTTGGTTGGGCAGAATGCAGTTTAGAATTAGGGTACTCATAATATTGGGAATCAGAATGGGCTTAGTGTTGTTCCAGGGATTGAAAATCAACATGGGAATGGAAATGTTGTAGCAACACGGGCTGAGGGTAATAGTAATGAGATTAATGGAAATCAGATAAGGTGTTACAATTGCAGAGGTGAGGGTCATTATGCCAGCAACTGCACAGTAAAACCAAGGAAAAGGGATGCTGCTTATCTTCAGACACAACTATAAATTGCTCAAAAGGATGAAGCAGGGATCCAACTCAATTATGAGGAATTTGATTTCATGGCTGCTGCTGGTGCCTATGATGAGATTGAGAAAGTAACTGCCAACTGCACTTTACAGATAATATTGCAGGCATGCATCTACATTCGGGTACTCTCAGACAAAGCTCCCCGTCAATATTCAGACGGATAGCTGAGGTACACCATTCTGAAAATTATTATGATAATGATATATTCAATATGTTTATTCAAGAAGAGCAGTATACAGAACTACTCGAGCCCATTCCTGAACCACACCAAGTACAACAGAATGATAGTAATGTCATTTCTGCGGTTTCTAGTGTGGAATAATATGGGGGAACAATATAGCAACATCATGCAAATGTTGAGGAAACATGTGTTTTATATGATTCATTATATAATAATTTAGCAATTGAAGTTGAGAAAGTCAACTCGGTCAATCGTAATTTGAGAGAAACTAATGCTGATTTGACCACTGAGCTTGCTAGATATAAAAATCAAGAAAAGTGTTTTGAAACTAGTCAAGAAAAATATGACAAACTTGAAAGATGTTATAAAAAGTCTGTTTATCAAGAACAATGTCTTACTAAAAAGATAAATGCACTTCACTTAAGTTCCGTACATAAATACACTTTTGAATGAGGAAATTTCAATTTAAAATAAACAACATTCAAAGGTAAAAAATCAATTGTTTCTTCTCTTCTTGAAAGAAAGAAAAGGTTAAAGTACTATTTTAAAATACGAAAGGACGACTTTTCTTGATAAACAAATTCCAACTTGAGAATAAGATAAAGGAATAAATAATATTTTTGGTTTAAACGGTTCAATCGATTCAACGATGCACATGCTTTCACTAAGCCATTACCGTTTTACCCACACCTATCAGGAAAAAGGCTTTCGGTATATCAAAATCCTTTTTATCTCAAGCAAGCTAACAGAAACAACAGAGTTTTATATAATGGCAAAGTGTTACTAGAAAAGCATGATCCTCCTGCTGTGTATGATTCGGAAGAGACACTGCAACTTGCTTAAGAGAGTCGTCTAAAAAAAAATGAAACAAATGACAAAGAAAGTAGACAACCGGCAAATTAATACTAAGATTAATCATCTTTCTTTCGGGGGGTTTATTTTTCTTTAAAACGGCCAAGTCACATGAAAAGAGTTGTATTTATTCCAAAATACTTTCCAAAACGGCCAATGTCAATACAAATGAAGAATTTTTGGATATACTGACACCAAGTGTTTGCACGAAAATTTCTAAATGAGGTAAAACGCACCAATTGTTACTCTCAACAACGTGTTTCAAACAAAAAATGCCTTTGGATATACACAATTGTCGTCTTCTGCTCAACAAAGAATTTACAAAATTGTAAAAGTATGAAATTTTTCCCCATCGTTAACCAAGTTGATGCTATAGTTCAAAATTTCAAAATACAATTTTTGAAGAAGCAGCCAATTATTGTTCTAGAAAACTTCAAATCTCCTTTGCAAAATAAGGCCGACTGAAACTATTGCAAAGAGCAAAGGCATGGACATTTGGAAATTAGCGCTCTTGAAAGAAAGTTTGATAGTCAGGATATTATATGTTTCTATTTGGTGGCAGAAATCCCTCTGTTGTAGATTCATTAAATCTCCAAACTGAGCTTGAACGTACGAAAGAACGATTTGAAAATTGTATCATTAAAAAGGAAAACAAATATGCTAAAATTTGGAATGACTGGTACAAAAAATGTGAAGAATTCAAATATGACAAAATTTCGTATGATAAAGCTTATAACGACATGCAACAAAAGATCGAATGGTTGCAAGCTCAGTTAGGAGATCAAAAGGGTAAAAGTAAAGATACTCCATGTGTATCAAATACCTTTGATCCTTTGTCTCAGAAACTAGAGAATGAGAACGTGGAATTAGAGTTTCAGGTTTTGAATTATGCTAAAGAAAATGCTCACCTTAAGACCACATACAAGAACCTGTTTGACTCTATCTCTGTGACACAAACTCAAACCAAAACAATAATTGACTCTTTGTAAAACAAATTACACGACACGATCTATGAAAATGCTAAGCTAAGAGCCCAGTTATTTGATAAGGTTTCTGAACAAAAGGACACCACTCATGGAACGAGTACGAATACTAAGTTTGCAAAGTAATCAATCTTAGGAAAACCACCTTCTTCTTCTCGATCAAAACTGTATTATGTAACCCCTCTTCCTAAATCTAAGGTTTGTGCTAAGGTTAGTGTGTCGAATGCTTTGTCAAAACCAGTCACTTCAAACTCGGTCACCTTCCTCCTCGTGAATAACATTGCGAACAATGAAAGAGTGATTGCTCCAGCCTATCTTTAGATTATTCCTTTTAAAGCTTTACTAAGGGTAGACAACTTTGACTGTCTAACAAACAATGTAAAAAGCAACGCGTACGGACAAAAACCGGATCACTGTTTCCATAACCTCATGACATTAACTAAGAAGATGTAAATTCGAAAACACATGGTTTCTCTCCTAAAACGTTAAGACACCTACAGGACCAAAAGATCTCACAGCCTAAAACAATCCTAAGATGATAGGTCCCCTTTTAAGTCTAAATAGTAGTTTCCTCTCGAACCACGAGTTAGAGAAAATAGAACAGAAAACCAATAAGAGTTTACAGTCTCTAAACTATCCGGACCATACGTCATCTGAATGTAATAACATTAAGCTTGCAATTCGAAATGAAAAATCTGAGGTTATTTGTGCTACATGTAAGGAATGTCTAATTACCGCTAATCATGATGAATGTGTGCTTCAGTATGTGAATGGCATGAAATCTACAAAGAAAAACCAAAGTGCTAATGTTTCAAATGTTGAAAATCAAAAGAAACATAAGCCAAAAGTCAAGAAACCTAAAAAGGTAAGGTCCAAAGAAAGACTTGCTTCACCTAAGCCTAGTACACCTAGATCTTGCCTTAGGCGGTCGCCAACTGAAAGAATTTTTGACCTTAACAGAAAAATAATTGCAACTAGTGAATCTGTGTGTCAATCTGACTGCTTTAAAGGTGATAATGCTTGTACTTCTAACCCTTAGGAACCTATCAACAAACAGTTTCCAAGTTCAACTTTCTCTATGATAGGTTGTCAAAATTGGCTTAATACTCTGCTAATTCCATTGCTTTCCAAGTATAAACCGAAGGACAAAGAACATCATGGAGAAAATGAATGTGACATTTGATGAGCTTTCAACTATGGCTTATGTACACTTCAGTGCATAACCCGAGCTCCAAATAAAAGGGGAGTGTACGCTTCAGTGCAATTTACCTTAAAAAGAAGAGAAATCTTCTTGTTTTCACTTCAGTAGATATGATAGTCATGACGTCGATGATAGAGTTGGAAAGTCTATTCGGTCATTTATTCGACGAATTATTCAAATAGAGAAAATCAAGTTGTTTCAAAGTTTTCTGCTGTTACTACTGCCGATGCATCCGATAAACGTCAATAACAACAAGAATCAACTTCATCTACTTCAACTCTAGCAACAACTATCACTGCTGATGAAATCTTCGACTTGTAAATATTTTTGATCTTTCTCTTTATTTTGATTTATAAATTATCAGAAAAACAAAATATAAAAAATATAAAACCTATAAAAGCAAAATATAAAATCAGAAAATTTAAAAAAAATACAAAAATAATCTTCTCCGACATGTCTCTCGACAATCGATAACATTTGCGCACCTAGAAATGTTGATTAATATTAACACGGGTGAATAAATGAAGTTCGAGCGAGAGTTTCAAAAGCTTTCAAAACATGTCTTTCACATTTTTCTCTATGAATTCTAAGTAAATGTCAGCTTAGGACTCGGACCCTAAAGAAAGGAAAATGTTCATTTATGTACATTTATCCTAAACAATAGAAAGTTTATATCTTCTCGGTCTTGAGCAATGTCATATACACATTCAAAGTTTTGAATGCTCAAGAGAAGTACTATGGAAAATGATGGTAAACAAGATATATCTCACATATTTTCCTGTTGAGCACAATTTTTCAAGATATTTTCAAAAAGAAAATTTTAAATTCTTTTAAAATTGTGTGCTCAACAAACTTTCACTCTAAGTTTTCACTCTATTCTATAATTGAGGAGGAGTATAATAATATGATTCATTCTGCATGCACTCCTGTTCTCCCAAGACTTAGTTTGACTCGTGTGAATTCCGGACATTAACTTGTTTTTAATTCACTAATTATCAAAAATTGTAAACACATATGCAATTTTTGAGGGGGAGAATAGTGATTAAAATGTGATCAATATGGATTAATAACGGATACGATCTTCAATCTATAAGTGCGTTCCCAAACCTCGCATGTGCAAAACTCTTTCATAATATAGTGCATATGTGCAGGAGGAGCTTTTTGGTAACTTTGGAAACACTCAATGTGTCTCAAATGATTTCTCAGACACGTTGATTTTTTTTTTCAAATGGTTTTATGGATCTTCATGGCAATACCCCAAAGACCGACCAACTGTTGTTTCTCAAAGAGTTATAAGGCGGTTAAGGTTAGGTATATTCGTTCCATGATCCAGCCAGAACCGGAGGGATCTACCCAGGAACACTCCATTAGATAGAGTAGAAGTCCTAGGTATGATTGAAAAAAGGAGTAAAGTGAGAATAAGGGAATAGTGCCGACTGAGATGGAGCTAGTGCTGGAACAAACCCAACAAGGTACTAGTCATGAAGTCTCGGTAAGCACTGAAGGGGTTGAAGAATGAAAAAGAATTGTAAGGATAAAGGGTGAAAAGAAAGAAGCCCTCCATACAACCCTAGGCAGAAACCGGGTCAATACATAATCTATCGGTAATCACAAAGATGATTCTGATATTGAAGACAAGTCATCATGGACCCAGTGATGCAATGCACAACCCTCCTTAGCCACTCAGAATCTCTCAAAAGATTTCTGTTTCATTTCTCACGGAGATCAACACATTTCTATCGGCTTTCTCATTCCGAGATCGTTGATATTGAAAAGGTGGCAGTCCGCTCCAGCCTCCGATTACCAAATAACAAATGTGCACTTATAGAGTCTAGAGCCAACGAGATCCATCAAAAATCTCACTAGGACACAAATTCTAATATACAAAATGTAGTACATCATTATACAACATTTGGTATCATTAAGTCCTACGCATTATCCTTGTGATAATTGCCAGAACATCAGAGTGATACTCTTTAGTATTCACAGTGAAGATGGAAATCCTTCTTGAGCCAACATCAAACAAGCTCTTGGTAGGTGACTTGCAAGATTCTATATGAATCAAACTTGGGTCAACTGGAAAGAAACGATGGTGCGATTCAATATGAATCAAACTTGTTCCTGTAAAATGAATTGACGACTCAATCAGAAAGATAGTAACTATCTGATTCAATCTTACCGTGTTGTCTGCTTTGAGACGCTCCGGTAACGAGAACGGCTAGTGCAGCTGTAAAACCCTGTCAAGGAGATTCTTTTGAATTCTACCTGATCATAGGCAGTATTTATACTGATTAACGGGGAACCGTGGTTATTGCAACCGTATTCGACGAAGTGACAAAGACACTTTCGTCCATATATGTTTATCTCTAACCTATACTTGCAGGTTTTCCTGACGGTAGCAGCTGCTAGTCTATGACGAGTCAAGATTCAAGACCTCATGCTCAATCCACAAAGATTAATACATGATGAAAGCTCAAACTATGAAAGTCTTCCGCAATCTCTGATGAACAAGCACTTCCTCATAAGAACATTTTGTGGTACAAGTAATCATGTTAAAAGAAAATAAAAAAAAAAAAATAAATATAAAACTCAAAAATGGTTTTAATTGTGGCTAAAATCAAATTCTCAGATACTAAACCATAAAAGTCGATGTTTTAGAGGGAGACAAAGAGCATAAGAGGTCGAGCCACGCTATCAATTCCATAGGAGACAACTGTAATTCCATAACGTTATAATCTTTCAGTTTTTTGGTATCATACTTAACTTCGCTAGTTTACCTTGGCTAAATTAATTGCTTTTGTATTTATTAAGATGTTTCTGAAGGCTAATAACCATCGAGTATAGCCATTATTATGAAGATCTAAATGTTGGGTAATGTTTTTATCTCCATTTCAAGATTAATCGTTGAGATACTTGTTTATGTATAATCAATTTAATACTTGTTTACGTGCTTTTGTATGCCATCTAACATTCAACTGGATCTAAGTGAGACGGACCAAGAACCTAGAGTCTGGATAGCTCTCCCAATAGTGATTTATTACATCTAGAATCATAGGATCACAAATATTGTCCTTCTAAATCCGTGCTAAGGATACTCTTCTGGCTTAACTAGTTAATCGATATTGCCTTTGGTTTAGTTAAACAAGTTGACTAGCAGGTGAACCTAGATAATTCAACAAATAAAGTTTCTATTCCATTGGTAGTTGGACAAGTAGACTACTATGTTGTATAAAATTCATAAAGCATAAGTTGGTAAAGTCTCATTAGCTAGGGTATAACAAGATCACCAATTGCTTTAATCCCTAAGATAGATTATAATCAACAAATAAGGATGCTTTATGCGGATGCTTTAATTGTGACAGAATTTAATAGTCTAGGTCATAAGATGATGTAGCCCCCCCCCCCCCGCCGCCTAAGTTTCTTAAGAATGATATGCCACCTCGAGAGAAGAAATCATTGCACTTAATAAACAAACCAGCCGTTCTAATCGGATTAATAATGTTTTATTTGCAGTTTTCTTATATTGAGCTCTACTGCTTTGATTTATATCTTCTATAAATTTGCTTGTGGGGTTAAGTGCCTAGATTTGATGTTAGTTCACCAACCAAGCCATGCCATTCTCTCAGGCTGAAACCCCATATTTACCCAGTAGAATTAGGAAATAGGACTGACATAGGTTTTAGAAATCGAATAAACTAAACATAGATTAGATATCCAAGATAATTTATATACATATTATAGATTTAAGATCAGCTTCAGTGTTCGACACCCTACTTACCACGAACAACCACCGATTAGTGTACCTCCCTTAAATTGATGTGTTAGGTTTAGTCCGCAAAATAAAAATCTTAAAACTGAATCATAAAAAATAAACACCACACAATGACACATCGTGGCTTGCGAGATTCTAAATTAATCAAGCTTGTGTCAACTGGATATCGATGTTTGGTCCATTATATGAATTGGCCTGACTAGTCAAATGAAAGTAACCATCTGGTCACTCTTACCGTGTTATCTGTCTTGAGACGTTCCGTTAATGAAACAAACAATACGTTAATCAAATGCAATCGCGTAGAGGACTAACACTTTGAACTAAAATCTTTGTTTAAGGATTCTTCTAAATTGAAATCTACCTGATCACAGTACAGTTTTTAAAACGTAAAACGGGCTCACGGAAACCGAACTAAAGACGAAATGACAAATGCCATATCGTCTTATATGTTGTTTATCACTAACATCAATTTTCAGGTAAAGTGACGGCGTTACAACCCATCCAGCTGAGTCAAGGATTTTTTCAAGACTTCATGTTCAAGCTCATCGACAAATAGATAAACACATGATGAAAGCTCAAGTACATGTGTCAAAGTCTTTCGTAAATTCTGATGTACAAGTACTTCCTCGAAAGAACATTATCGACAAGATTGCCTTAGTATGAAAATGAGATATCTCTCATGTGGATCAAGTAATATAATCCAACAAGTGGTACAAGTAATCATGTCAAGGACAAATGTTGAGGGAGATTGTTAGCAAGCTTTCAAGATAATGAGCATGGGTAGAGACACAAGAAACGCAATGCGTGTAAAAAGATTCAGGATAAAGGATTGTAAATTAACTGCAAGATTCAAGAGTCCCAGATAAAGAGTGCAAGGCTAAGTACAAGAAATCAAGGTTAAGTTAAGAGAATAGCAAGTCCAAAGATCAATATCCAATTATCACAAGCATGCAAAAGGAATTCAAAAGAATTCCAAGAACACAAGTCTCCAAGGATTCACGACGTCACAATCGTGAAGCCATAAGTTTCAATGACCACCCCTTAGGGGAATTGTAGCCGTGTTTTTATTGAAAAGTGAATGTGACAATAATATTCCCGAGCGCTCTTTATAGTAAAACGTAGTTTTACAAATTCATTTAAGCTAATTGGGCCAAGTGTCGTGCCGTAAGTGCCTATTTGTATTAGGTATCTCCTAAAAGAAAGTCCCTCAACGACCCACAAAGGATATCCACACTCTTTGTAGTATAAATACAACCCTCCTAGCATGTTAGGAGGGTGTTGCTTCTCATTGTCCTCATAGTAGAAGTCACCATTTTTCTTTCTTTTGTTTCTCTCTCTAAACCCTTTATTCCTCTATCAAAGATTCCCTTTTTTTTTCATGTGTCAAGGTGATGAAATGATAACCTAACAATTATTACAAGGCCCCTTAGAGTATATTAAATGCAATTGAAATATCTTAAGAGGGATCAACCATATTAGGGGTAAGGTAGTATGAAGATTATTACTGATGGTATCCTTTCTACACACTCGCGTTTCCCTAGACGTCTATGCCAATTTAATATCTTATGGCTAGTTTTCTAAAGCCTAACGCGCACATCCATCACAAGAAGAAACATTAAAAGGATCTACAATCATAAGTAAATACAAAGGAGGGTTTAGCCTACCATGTTATAAAGAAAGCAAGAACATAAATCAATCAAACAACACATAGACATATTGAATGATTAAAGATAAACAATCTTACTTGATTAAAACATGGATTAAGGTCAGTTGCAATAGGGTTTTGAGGCCCTAAATATGACCTAAAATCTACTAGAATGATTAGGGTTCGTCTCCGAAAAGTTATACAAAGTTACACACTAAAAACCCTAAAATCAGTTTTGTATATATAGGAAAAACGAACGCGACGGCTGTCGCATGAATACCATGGACGTTCGTCACCACATCTGATGGTTCAGATCCACTTTAAGCGGCTACGTTGACTCCGTCACAAAAGTACCACAACGCAGCGTCACTTGAAATCACGACGCCGTCGTGCTTATACTGGCGACGCCGTCTCCACGTTCTGTATGTGTGGTTCTTCAAGATACTTGGTGTAGAGTCGTAGTTTTGTCCGTTTCTTCTCCAAATGAGCCCAATTCACGTGTATTTCCTTCAAATGTCATCCAAGTGCTAAAAACTTAAAAACAAATGATTAAGCACATAATCAGGCATAATTGCATGATATTAGGGGGGTTTAACATGACCCCGAGTTAAAGAAAGAAATCATGGACCCAGTGATGCACTTCATAGCTCTTCCCAGCCATTCAAGTTTCTCTCAAAAGATTCTTGTGTCATTTGTCATGGAGATTAGCATGACTTCTATTAGCTTCTCACTATGAGAATGTTGATATTAAAAAGGTGGCAATCTGCTCCAGCCTTCGATCACTAAAACCAAAAAGCACAAATCGAGTCTAGATTCAAATAGACAATATATATCTCATTAGGACACATAAATGTACAAACGACTTGATTATCAAATAAGACACAGTGAGATTTAAAGAGTCCTATCGATTATTCCTTGTGATCTTGCCAGAATCATTTAAAGTGATACTCTTTAGTAATTAACAATGAAGAATTGAAATCCATCTAGTGACAACTCTTAAACAGCACTGCGATAGTTTCGTTGTGAGATTGCAATGTGAAATCAAACTTTTGCTATAAAGAAAATCCTGGATATTATCAGGATATTGGGATTTAACGGGAAACACCTAAAATTGTTGCTTACTTCACAATTTGCATCAATGATTCACCTATTTTCGTTGTTATCCTAACTTTGAAAAGGGAAACCAGATATAGAACTTTTTTGGAGGAAATATCAAAAAGCTTCGTTAGCGACTCTAGACAAACAGTTTAGATAAACACATATCAAGCTCGAAAAACCTGTTTAAGGAGATTCCAATCATGCATCGAATCCTGATGACAGCAAGTTCAGTATTTATATTTTGTGAGAAACAGTCCCCAAGGAACTGAGGGTAAAGCTACCGAACTTCAACCATGAACAATACATTCGTCCATAATTAGTTATATCCAAAACTATATAAAAAGCAGGTGTAGAATATGGTTGTAACTACCTCACTCCAGCACTATTAGGCTCATTACCACATGCACAAGACTCAACGTTTATCAAAGACATATACAATATGGCAACAAAGTTCAAGAAATTCAAGAAAGCGTCAGGACTGAACCTTAATATTCAAAAGTCAAATGGTAAATCAGTGGGAGATGCTAGCTTACAAGATGATGCAAATGTATGAATCATGTTGGTCCGAGAACACGGTGTTCAAGTATGTTCAAGAATAGAAAGTGTCGGTCCTCCGATTAAAACGATGACTAAAAAGTTCTGTTTCCCACTATTAAGTCATCCCAACAAGGAAAGATTTAAAGATCTTAGAGTACAATACAAAGGGTCAAAAGACAATTACAAAATGGGGGGGGAAGGCTAGATCAAGATCACGAAGCATGAAGAACAAATTCTACTACAACAGAGTTCAAGACAAAGACACAGACCACAAGAACGCATGTTTTATGAAAATACCTTGTACTTGCGAGATATTGTTAGCCTCAAAATATTAAGTCAAACAAGAAAGTCAAGGTCATTATTGATAAGTGTCGGGTCTTTACGTTTTAAGAACTTTATAATGAATGTAATCGACTAGTCGGGAACACAGGCTCGTTAGTTAAGCTAATATTGTATGAGTTACAGCTATAACCAAACCAATCCCAGCCCCACCCAACCACACTTAAACCCAAGGCGTTCCATTCTAGGTTTTATTATAAATACCTCTCTTCTTGGTAGGAGAGGGTGTTGGTTGTTTTGCTTATTTCCCACTTACAAGAAATACATACATCCTTTCATCTCTTTCTCTCCCTAAACTTCTCTCTACATTCTCTCTAGATTTCTACCAAATATTGCTTAAGTGATTGTGAAATATGGTTTAGTATTGTGGACAACAAAATCAACTAAGTCCCTAAAACTAGTTTCAGTTGGTTAGCATAGTTGTTAACTCCAAGTAATACTTTGGTTTACTTTGAGTTATTAGAGAAGAGATCACCATACTATACATCATCATTCATTCCCCGTTGTTAGGGTATAATTCAATGATAAATATCAAATAAGAATTAAACGTTGAAAGAGTTTTGTGTTCTTTAAAATAAAGTCTTTATTCTTAATAAAACCTTTTCATTACATTGCTTAAGCATGGGCTAGTTTATGTTAACTCTATAGCTACTTGTAAACTAGTACAAAGGGTACAACACTAACACTAATATTATGTCTGCAAATATTGCAGGAAGCCTTAAAAATGCATAACTATGTTGTGAGTTATCACACATTCGACTGGTTTCCGCATACATGTCTTGGTGATTTTCAGCAATAGTACGTATTCACTAAACTAAAAAAAGTCTAGTTAACTTTTCTTATAGATTGCAGAACACAAACACTACTATATTCTTTTTCAGGGCATTGTTGCAAATTCACCTTTTGAACTGATGTAATTTCTGTAAAAGTACAGTGTGGAGTTCCATAAACCAAAAAATGCCTGTAAGGCTGTAACACCAGTGTTATAATGAATCAAGAGTCCTCATGTTAAAATTTCAAACATGTGTTTAAAAGAATTTAGTGAATCTTACATGCATTACAAGCGCGTAATGATCATTGATCCAAAAAACTTGCTTTTCTCGGGGTTTTCAGTGTTTTAAGATCAACCTTATCCAACTGAGAGACTAAATTTTATCCTGAAAATTGACTGTTTTTATTCTCATTCTTAGGCATGAAAAAAGACACAGGGTCAGGGCCAAAAACCCAAAGGGTGACCTATACTACACCTAAATTTTTCATTTACTTTATGTTCCCACAGTACTCAGATTTTTTAGATTCGTTTTGGGCTTTAATATTTTGTTGCAATCAAATTATCAGAATTATAAATTATGAACAGATACATCCAAGCTTTTTGACACAAATCAAACACACATAACACAAAGTAGAAATCGGATTCGGAACTCAGATATCCTGTACTCATAAACCAGATCAAATTTAAATAACGCCAACAAAATAACTCAACCATATTATCGGCAAACTTATGGAGTAATTTTATTGTGAAAATCATGTTTGGATTATTGGATTCTACATTCCTTATATGATTTCGAAGATGGATGTGTACATTCATTTGTAACCTATGGCCTTGACTTCGTTACATGTAAAATCCTAACAGCATTAACACATTAAGTACAACAGCCAATAAGCCTCACAATCATGCCTACATTCATGCTTTATACGACACCAATGTCTCTTTTATAGACTGATTCTAACTAGCAACCTTTATCGAATTCTTGCATTGGATTCTTAGAAGTATTCAACTTTATTTACAATGCTCCCACTTGGAACTGTGTCCACTAAACCAAGGCGATGAATCAAGACTAAATATTTCCATAATTTCAACTCCATACCAGGGCACATCCTTTGACCAGCTCCAAATGCCAACAAGCTAAAAGGTGGTGGTGATGGTGTATTTTTTTCTAAACGGGCTGGATCAAACACGGTCGGGTTTTGAAAAATGCTACCATCCATTTGTGTCATGGCTGCAGACAACATCACCTGAAAAAGATTTCATGCAAAATTGAATAAGCGGTTGTTTTATATGATCCTTTGCATCTAGGTCTTTCTTGGTTAATCATTTATTTAGCATACTTGCCATCCTTTAGGTATTATGTATCCTCCATACTCGATATCTTAGGCAGCTCGACGAAAGGTTAAAATCACAGGAGGATTTATTCTAAGCATCTCAAATGCCACTCTCCAAGTGTACTTCATCTTGGTAAGGTCTTCCCATGTCAAATCTTCACCTAGTGCTTTACTCTTGGATATTTCTTCTTGTTCTACAATCTCGGTAATGTAAGTTCAACACAATGAACCATTTACGGGATAACCTTTCTTGTCAATACAACCTTTCAAATTCATTAAGATTAATTGTTATGAGAAAAAATGAAACAAATATGTCTTACCTCGAGATATATCAAAGCAGATAGCATCGTTATTAGCCAAAAGTCTGACCAAAAAAGTAAGAAGAACGGAGGTTGTATCATATCCTGTGATCATCACAACGATGATGTTGTCGATGATCTCCTCATCAGACATCATTACTGAGCTATCATCATCACGAACACTGAGCAACGATGTAAAGAGATCTTTAGAAGAATTATCTTGTCGCTTTTGTTCTTCGTGTGCCACCTTTTTCTCATGTAGAAGATCTAGAAGCATCGGTACTAGTTTCTTTCTTGCTTTAAGTCCACGATTAAATTGAGTGAAAGGGCATATAGAACTTGGCACTTCTAGCAACACAATCAATCATATCTTGGAACAGTGGTAGCAATTTCTCTCGTTTGGGTCCTCTTTCAATCCCAAAGAGAAGCGAACAAATTAGGTTGAAGGTTAAGGTCTTGATCAAGGGTTACACCTATAGTGATGTAAAAAAAAGAATGATAAAAATTAATAGTGAGAGTCACATTCAAATTCTAAAAACTTTAAAAAATCCAAATTGCTCATGTTTAACTATCGCGACATAGAATCTGGTTTGATCAACCCCATTTCTAGTAAACACTTTTTAACTATATATCAAGTCTAGCTTTTTAAATTGAGTTTAGAAATGGAATGTCATTTTAATTACCCGGACTTCAATTTACCACAACAATGTTCTTAAGATGGTGAATAGATTTCTTCAATCTAGCTCTCGCAATCAAATTGCCTTAAAACATCAGGCTTCAAAAAGAGACCAAGGCGCTTAACTCGTTTGTGCTCACACCGCTCAGCACAAGTATATTATCTCTCGTACCCAAGATCCTGCTAAATGATGGTGGATG
Source organism: Tanacetum coccineum (assembly GCA_026074375.1). Taxonomy (NCBI): domain Eukaryota; kingdom Viridiplantae; phylum Streptophyta; class Magnoliopsida; order Asterales; family Asteraceae; genus Tanacetum; species Tanacetum coccineum. Next base: position 66,157 of record BQNB010010129.1, read on the forward strand.
TTTGTTAATGAGTGTATTGCTGTCACAAGTATATACAAACTTATTTGCTGTCGTGCCATGTAAAAAGACCGTTGGGTATCCAAAAAGACTGGCTTTCCACATGTGACCAGATTATCTATCTTGTCTGACACGATTCCTCTACCTTGTCAGCTTTCAAGGCCCTTAACAGATCGAAACTTTGCCTTATCAAGGGCAGCCCAAGAGAGCCAGGGGGTACCCGATGGGAATATTTCCTATTTCGATAAAGAAAGAAAACCGAGAATAGCAATACCAACAACAATAACAGTAACAATGCAACAACTTTGGAGTCAATGGCTAGAAACAGATTTTGGTATAGTAAGGTCCTATGATATACAAACTGATGTTTCTAATGATGACCTTATAATAGGTATAGTCCAATCCTCTTGGCTGTACCACACTATCATTTGGCCTCTTGGGCCCAAACTTAGCATACATGGGCCGAAAGAAACCCGAAAGCCTGCATTGGTCACGGCCCGGACACGGAAAACGACGCGGACCTAACTAAAGATACATTGTCCACGGAAGGCACACTCGTCCGTATACACGGTTTTACTGGACCTTGACCCGACAAGAGACCCACTCGCACTACGAAATACTCAGGAACCTTAAATTAACCCCCTATAAAATAGGGGGGACCTAATACATAATAAACAGTACGATTTTCTAGACTCTCAATAACTCTCATACATACCTTCTCTACATGTTTACTTACTTTTACGTCGGAGTCTAACCGTGGGGTCCGCCCCCACGGTAAGGCTAACGGTTTTCGTTTGATTGTGCAGGAAATCGTCACTTCTCTTGCTCTAATACAAAACCCAACGCTCAAATCATCCGGTAGCCCAATCCAATACAGGATTTGAGCCCAGGTCTATACCCGACACTTATTTTGTATTAACAAGTGGCGCCATCCGTGGGACCCGAACGCAACCACGTTTTCTAAAAAACTCACCATGAGCACTCATGAACAACAAACCTCAACAATTCCCACATCCGTTGTGCGGAACACTGGGGGAAAAAGTGGTCCACAAAATCTCGAGGAACCTGCGTCCAATGAAGCTCTAAGAGAATTGTGCGACAAGAACTACCACCAACTTTTACCGCTTATTGCTGAAAAAATGCAAAAAGAAAAGGAGCAGCAAGATAAGCTCAAAGCGGTAAAGGCACGCCTACTTTACGGCAATGAATCTGGGAGAAATCCAAGAAACCATGAAGAGTCACATTACTCCATCAAAAAACGCCAACTGCCCAGGACAGAGCCCAGAAAAAGGCATGGATGTGCAAGCACTCCCAATCCCATTGACACCCAGACCCGCCAGCGTCTTCAGAAGACTCAAGCAAAACCGATCTCCTTCACCCAGGCTTCGGCCGCGGAAGGAGGGAGGTGTGTTCAATAGACTGGGAAGAAAAGAACCAGCCGCGTATACTCGCTCTGATAGTTACCACCAGAGTTCCCAAGCAAAGGGAACCGAGGTACCGGCAAGAAAGTATCATCATGAGGGCACATCGTCCCGAAGAACTAGCGGATATTCAGAGAGCGAAGACAGCGAAGGGGGTCACTTAATCCAAATCAAAAGGCATAGGTCAGATACCTACTAAGACGATCTCTCTCCCTCCTTGGACGATGAGAAAGAAACCCATTCACGACCCGATCCGACATATACTTCCTAAGGACAATGATGCCTAGGAGCCAATAGACAAGACTTATGACGGAAGTGGGGATCCGGAAGACCATATAAAGCTATGTTTTATGTCCCTACAAAGACAAAAAAAAAAAGAGATGGGTCAATGCCAACGGGTAGCCACATGTATCCAACTCAACGCTAACTGGGAATGCTAGAGTCTGGTTCGACAAACTCCCAAAAGAATCCATTGACAGCTATGAAGAACTAATGCAGCATTTAGGAAAATTAATCGGCCTAGCAAAACAAAACACATTAAGGATCGAGTGGAGATAACACACATCAAGCAATGGACTAAGTGAGTCCACAGAGGAATTCAAGTGGTGAGATAGAAAGAAGAAGTCCTGGGACGTGGAAGGGAGCGCCAGAATGCATTAAGACTCCAGATTCATGCATGGGATAACCCACCCGTGAGTTGACCAAAGCGTTTATACGAAAAAATCCTAGGTCACTGGAGCGAAATGTACAGAGTAACTACGTCTTTCTACAAGGCGATGTATGCCGCTTTCAGTCATTTGGCCGGAAGAAAGCACCTATGTCATCTGTAATCAATCAAACAAGGGAAAACAAACCGAGTTTCAAAAGGGTTTCAAAACAAGCACATGTCGGCCGGAAGCCAGACCAGGTTTTTCCTCTTACCAAGACCCCGAAGGAAATTTTTGCTTTAGAAAAAGGAAAATTCAAGGCTCCACCACCAATGGTAACCCCTGTGGAAAAAAGGGATTCCAAACAAATACTATGAATTCCATGCGGATACGGGTCACAGTACGGACAAATGCATGCAGTTGAGAAAGCAGATAGATGAAATGATCAAGGCAGGTAAATTGTCACAATTCATCAACAAACTAAAATCAAACGAACTAGCTAAAGGCGCCCAAGGAAGGGGAAACGGCCGAAAAGGAACGACCATCTACCATCCTGATGATCCAACATGGGAAAGGAAAGCCAAGCAAAAGGTTTACCCAAGTATCTCTCCGAGACAACAATATCTGTTTCCACCACCTCTGGTATACAGGACGAAACGGAAGGACCAATGATCATTAAGGCTAAGATAGGAGGGCACTTCGTGCACCGAATGTACGTGGACGGAGGAGCATCCTCAGAGATCCTATATGAATACTGTTTCGTCAGGCTCCAGCCTGAAATAAGAAGCAAGATGGTTCCGCCTACCACATACCTGACCGGATTTAGTAGGGAAACCATTTGGCCGCTGGGCCAGATATCCTTACTAGTTAAAATAGGTGACGAAGAGCATTCTACCTCCGCATGGATGAACTTCATGGTTATCAGGTCACCATCTCAACACAATGGAATAATAGGCAGAACAGGCATAAGAAAGATCCGTGCCGTACCATCCACGGCACACGGAATGTTAAAATTCCTGGTAAAAGGAGGAACGGTAACGATACGAAGCAGCAGAGCCATCCCGATGGAATGTGCAATGATCTCCGGACCTAGCACACAACACCCCGTGACCAGTCAGGTGTTGGAGGAGAAGATAAAAGTGGCCATTCATCCTGAATACCCCGAGCAAACAATAACCATAGGGTCTACCCTAACAGAAAAAGGACGCAAAGAACTATGTGCTTTGCTCAAGCAAAACCTGGATATTTTTGCCTGGAAACCAGCGGATATGACGGGCGTCCCACGGCACATGGCGGAGCACCGCCTAAACGTCCGAGAGGGATGCCCACCTGTCAGACAAAAGAAAAGGGGGCAAGCGCCGGAAAGAAATAAAGCGATCCAGGAGGAAGTGGAAAAATTGGTAGATGCCGGAATCATGAAAGAAGTCCACTATCACAGCTGGCTATCCAACCCGGTCATGGTCAAGAAACACGATGGGAGTTGGCGAATGTGTGTGGATTTCAAAGATCTAAACAAAGCATGTCCTCAGGACGGTTATCCCTTGCCGGAGATAGATTGGAAAGTAGAGTCTCTCTGCGGATACCCTTTTAAGTGCTTCCTAGACGCATACAAAGGATACCACCAAATCAAAATGGCAGAGGAAGATGAAGAAAAGACAGCATTCATCACGAGCCAAGGGATATTCTGTTACACAAAGATGCCATTCGGCCTAAAGAATGTCGGGGCAACCTATCAACGCTTAGTAGACAGGGCATTCCAAAAGCAGATCGGACGTAACCTGGAAGTATATGTCGACGACTTGGTCATAAAAAGCCATACGGAAGAGGAAATTATCCGGGACATAGCAGAAACATTCAAAACTCTCCGGCAAATAAATATGAAGCTAAATCCAAAAAAGTGCACCTTTGGAATGCAGGAGGGGATGTTTTTGGGCTACAAAGTAAACACTGAAGGACTGAAAGTATGCCCAGATAAAGCAGACGCGGTCCTTAGCCTACCGTCTCCGGGATGTCTTAAGGACGTACAAAAGCTGAACGGGAAACTCGCAAGTTTAAACAGATTTCTGTCAAAATCAGCTGAAAAATCACTGCCATTCTTCAAAACCCTGAAGAAGTGCACGAAGAAAAGCGATTTCCAATGGACTCAGGAAGCCGAAGTAGCTTTCAAACAGATGAAGAAACTCATAGCGGAACTTCCAATGCTGACTGCACCAAAGGAAAAGGAGGAGCTAATCATATACCTAGCCGCGGCCAAGGAAGCTATCAGCGCAGTCTTAATGACCGAAAGGGGAGGCAAGCAATTGCCAGTGTACTTTGTAAGCCGTGCCCTACGAGGGCCGGAGGTCAACTACACCCCCATGGAAAAATTAGTATTAGCCTTGCTCAGCGCAAGCAGACGGCTGAAAAGGTATTTCCAGGCACATACAATTGTTGTAATTACGGATCAGCCGATAAAGCAATTATTGTCAAAATCAGAAATCAACAGGAGGATGCTAAAGTGGAAATTTGAGCTAGAAGGATATGACATCCAATACAGCCCAAGGACATCGATCAAAGGGCAAATATTGGCAGATTTTATCGTAGAGCGACCAGATGAAGAATCCCCAGACGAACTCATGGCAGAGCCAGAAAAATTATCGGAACCATGGACTTTGTTTACAGATGGGTCATCCTGTATAGATGGTTCCGGAGTCGGGCTGATACTGACAAATCCGGAAGGAGTTGAATTCACATACGCCATGAGGTTTAGGTTTGAGGCTATCAACAATGAAGCTGACTATGAAGCATTAATAGCCGGTCTCCGGATCGCAGAACAAATGGGCGTAAAAAACCTTCAAGCAAATGTAGACTCTCGCCTTGTAGCAAACCAGGTCAATGGCTCTTACATAGCAAAGGAGTCAGGTATGGTTCAGTACTTGGAAAAAGTAAAAACGCTCGCAAGTAACTTCAATGAATTCTCCATCAAACAAGTACCGCGAAGCGAGAACAAGAAGGCGGATGCCCTAAGCAAGATTGCGTCTACAAGCTTTGCACACCTCAGTAAGCAAGTACTTGTGGAGGAATTAAAGGAAAAGTCTATACATGAGAAGGAGGTCCTCGCTATAGTGGAGGAGGAAGGGCAAACATAGATGACACCCATATGCGAATACCTTATGTAGGTTCCCGGTTAACACTTCACTTCATAACACGAAACACGAATCAAAGAAACTAGAGAGAGATAGAATCAAAAAGAGAGAGAGAGAGATGAGAGAGAGTTGAGAGAGAATAAGAAAAAAGATATATTAGAAAATGAAAACTTAGATATTTTCTAAAAGAAAATATCTATATATATGAGATATTTTCTGAAAAAAAAATATCTAAATATATATATATCCCTACGACGCGTGGGATATTTAACTAGGACCCGACGGATGCGCGGAAACTAATAAGGGAATGCAATGACTGCCAAATCCATCGTCCCATTCCGAGAAATCAGCAACAAAACTTAACCCCCATTACGTCTCCGTGGCCATTCTATAAATGGGGGATCGACATAGCCGGACCCTTCCCGGAGGGACCAGGCAAAGTCAAGTTTTTGATCGTAGCTATTGACTACTTCACCAAATGGATTGAAGCAAAGCCCGTTGCGACTATCACAGGCAATCAAGTGAAGAAGTTCGTATGGGACAACATTGTTTGCAGGTTTGGCCTACCAGGGGAAATAGTATCCGATAATGGAAAGCAGTTCCGTGATAACCCATTCAAAGACTGGTGCGAAAAACTATGTATCCGCCAGTGTTTTGCCTCCGTGAAGCACCCACAAGCAAATGGCTTGGTCGAAAGGGCAAACAGGAGTCTGGGAGAGGGAATCAAAGCTCGATTGGATGAAAGAAGCAAGGATTGGATAGGAGAACTCTCACACGTCCTATGGGCACACCGCACCATGATCAAATCAAGCAATGGAGAAACACCGTTTTCACTTACATACGGCACGAAAGCAGTCATACCAGCAGAGATAGGCATGCCAACACTCCGGACTGCGGAATTGGACTTGACAAAGAATGACGAAGCCCTGGGAATAAACTTTGGTACCTCAAAGAATAAAAAAAGAGAACAAGCAGCACTTCAAGAGGCAAAAATAAAGCCTGATATGGAACAAGTACTACAACTCTAAAGTTCAAAGCACAAGCTCCGGCCGGGGGTAAATGTCCTACCGGTAGCAATGATGCAAGCCCACGGCCAAGGACGGAGGAAAGCCTTGCCCTAAATGGGAAGGACCATACGAAGTTACTTGAGTCATTAGAAAGGGAGCCACAAGCATAAGATCAAAAGGAGATAATGAACTTCCCGTGAACATGGAACATCTGTAATCTTAAAAAGTGTTATATACATGAAGTGTAAGCACCCCCCCGGCACGTATGATGCTCCGGAGGGCAGTATTTTAATTTCTCTTTATTTTGTAATGTCTTTTGAATATTAATGAAAAAGTGGGGATTAGCTACCCTCACCAGTTTTAAAGTCCTAAAATTATTATTACTTTGCAAAGTTATATCAACTATTAAGACGCGCACGCAAGGAGCCACGCTCCACAATCAAAACTAACCCCAGATAATAAAAGGTTGAGCAACTCAAAATTTAGCTGGGTATAAGAGGTATTGGCATACCCGACACGGAGAATAACTCACAAATATTTACAAGACTATCTATTACGAACGTACAACAGTAATAACAAAAAGGTAGCGATATTATAACCTGTGAAAAACATCCTTGTTATAATAAAGACGGACGCACCAGCGTCCACCTAAGAAACATGTTTAACATGATAAGCTAAACACCGCAACAAAAAGGCCAACATCACACCCGGTAAAGAAAGCAAATATTCATATTACATAAAAGCCGCAAACAGAAATAGCCACATACGGCCACGACACACAAAAAAGAAAAAAGATCTAAGTGTTCAATATACAACAGCAGACCACATGCGGTCATGGCATGGAAATAAAAACAAAAGGCACAAACGCTCCAAGATGGGGGCGGCAAACAACACCTTCCCCACGGATTCAACTATTGTCCCCTTCAACATAATCCTCAAAACGGAAAGAGAGGGGCCGCGGAAATACTAGCTTCGACCTACCCAAGTCTGGGAAGAACAGGCGCGAAGACATATCACCATCATCAGTTTGGCGAAAGAGCCGCGGCATGATCTACCCCCTCACATCGAGCATGCACATTCATCATGCGAAAGATAAGGAGTGTCTCCCCCGACGTCCGTTTTATCACCGGCATGAATACAGGGAAAGAAACTCTCAAATGTACGGTTTGAACGGAAGCAACTTCTAGAAGTTCAGCGAGGGGTCCGTCCAGAAGAAAGCAATCAAGAATCATCCATCCCAGCATCCTTTTTGGAATGATTATGATTGTTGTATCCATGAAGTAATACCCTAGATTATCTTCCGCTGCTATATTGTAAAAATGGGGGTGTTACAGGGTTATAAGCATCAATTACGAAAAGACTCCTCCCGGCAACCCCATGCTCATGACCGGCCTCTAAACCTTCTTGCATGCCAGAATCAATGGCCCGACCCAAAGCATGACCAAGAATGCCTTGGTACTCTGAAGATTGCAAACACTTAAGAAGGGCAAGTTGTATTCCATGAGTCAGGAGCCACCTCCTTTCGACCAAGAGAGTCAAGTAGGTGGGATAAAATTCCCCCTCCAGACGGCCGGAGACATTCATCACGTGTGCCTCAAGCTCGGCCACACGATTGTACAGTTCCTGAGCCTGCTCTTCCTGCTGAATTTCCATTTTCTCCTTGAAATCCTTAAAACCAGCACGCAGAGAAGAAACCTGCAAAACAAGAACGCTTGTAAATATATATATATGTATACATGCGGAATAAAAGATGCAGACATACCTCAGAAGCAAGCCTATCACGCTCAGACGCCAATGAAGTAATCTTAGTCCCGGCCTCGGTACAGGCCACCTGGGCATCATTAAGGGCGGACTCAAGATGAGTGGCACGGGAGTCAAGCAAGGAGATGTCATGATCTTTCTGAGTAATGGTGACCTTAAGAGCTGACACCTCCGCAGTCAAAGCAGACTTCTCCCCAGATAGTGAAGAAACTTGGTCACGGAGACGGACAACCTCCGCGGTTTCAGCCTCCTTTTCTGCCAACTGAGACTTCAACCTGAGGATCTCCGAGTCTTTCTTCTCCAACAACTTACCACGTGCAGCATACTTAGCATTGAGTTTTTCCTTAAGCTCCAACTCATGCTCCGCACGGGACCTCACCTCCGACCCAAGGCATATTTGTCGTGCCGCCCTACATTAAACTCCGTATATAATTGATCACAGTCCATGGAACAGAGAGCAGAGAAGAAGGCGGGGGGAGCAACGCGATCCACCATGGTACGGCAGGAAAAGCCATCGTCCAACAACGAATCATTAGTAATGTTCCACCTAGGAACATACCAACGCTTCGCCTCGGAAGGATCTAGAGTAGCGAGCTCATAGAAAGAATCATCAGAACCTTCTGACTCCTCAAGCTGGGAAGGACCAGCCAGATCTGGATTAACATCCGCGGCGAGCTTGGCCTTACTAGAGGTTGTGGTGGCAGCGGCAGTATCTACCGGAGCACTCAAAGTGCTAGAGCTGTAAGGATAAACAAAAGATCAACGATTAGGAAAAGGTGCGGAAATTCAGAAAGTACTTAAGGATGCATATACATACCTCCACACAGTAGTGCGGATCTGGAGGCTCGCTTGGGCAGATAAATCCATAAAACTTTCACTTTCTTGAGGAGGAGCAACAAGAGTAGCAGACTGTTCCCGGACCAACAAATGAGAGCCTTCCGACATAATCTGCTCCAAACCAGCAAGGGTTTTACCTCCGGTACCGGAAGCAAGGGAAGGGTGATCCGTCCTCAACCTCTTAGCAGGGAGAACGTCGCTCTGCTTTGTCAGTCTTTTCTTCTTAATCTTTTTAGGTTGCTCCGTAACAACCTCCTCATCACTCTGCCTCACCATGGCCATACCCTCACCCGGGTCCGCTAACTCCAGATAAGCATCCTCTTCAGCAACACTTTCCTGCCCTCTTTCAGTCGGAGCAGGGATCTCCGTGGCTGCAACATAACCACTACCCCCAGCTGCAGGAATCACCAGGGGCATGAAGCAATGTCGGGTACTCTCTAGCAATGTCACCTGATCATCTCCCTTCTGAACCTCCACCGCCCGGACCTTCCGAGGGTCAGCAGTCTTGATAAAATCCAACAAGCCCATATCTGCAAAATAAACATCAAGCAATCAGGCTTTATAATACAAAAGTACCACTACTAAAAAGAAATAACACCCACCCGTTCCGTCAGGACGCTCAAAAGCCGGATAAGAATTGTCGTCAAAAGGATAGTACGGGCTCAAACCCACAAGGCATAAGAAGCACTCCGGATACCGGCGGAAAGGAGCCTTATGGCTGTCAAGAAGTTTAACCGTTTGCTCTTGACGAGCAGTAAGATGGGGAGCCGGGTCCTTTTCTAGGACACCTCCCGTATATAAAGGGACGGAAATGGGAAAAACGCAAGAGTCAACCCAGAAAAAGTGGTCCGCCCAATTTTTGATGGAATCCGGGGGTTTTGGAAAACAAGACGGAGCAGAAGTAGAACGTTTAGCAAAGGAAAATAACCCGTCACTAAACGTACGGGTGTAGAAAGCGCGGAACACGGTAACTGAGGGGGAAAGGTCGAGTACACGCGTCAGAACTTCAAAATGGGACACCCGGGCCGCGCCAAAAGGCGATAATTGAGAAATATGCACACGGAAGTATTTAAGGACGGCCATAAAAAACTTTGTAAACGGAATCCTATAACCACAAACGTCAAAAATCCTAGTATATACGCCTACTTTACCGGCTGGGAACTGGGCAATGGTTTTATCACGCCCCGGAGCAGTGGGATGAACCTCAGCCGGAATATAAAAGCTTTCGCAAAAGCTATCTACCATCTCTTGGGTCATAATAGAATATTTAGCAGAAAAATTAGCCATTTGGGAGTTCGAGTGAAGGGGAATGCTAACCTGAATGTTGAAAAACCCTAAAAAGGAAGAAAACGATGTGCGGACGTATGCTAAAGATGAAACGCTTGAAGAAATCAACAATGGTGGAAAGTAGAGTTGTGGAAAAGGAAACAGTAAAAACACAAGGGGGTATTTATACCTACCCACAGCCAGATGATGCCACGTGTAATCAACTCATATGATCAACGATTGAGTTTCGCCTAGGGAGCAGTTAAAACAGCTGTAAGTATGTCACATCAGTCAGAAAATAAAAAGACAACGTCGGTCTACGTCACCTAAACATCACCAACTTGATAAGTAAGCTTTGCGGAGAAGACATATAACCGCAGAGAGTGGCAAAACATACTAATGAAACCGGAGTCTAGCATTGATCACCGCATGCAGGACATGGTCCGCAGGCAATATCATACTAGACTGGGGGGACTTGATGATGTATAGTAGGCACACCAAGCCTCCGGGCTTGGGCCACACTATCACTTGGGCTTCTAGGCCCAACTTAGCAGTCATGGGCCAAAACTAAACCCGGTCCTGCATTGGTCACGACCCAGACACATCAAAACAGATGCGGACCTAACCATAGGATACTTTCGTCCACCGAAAGCACACGCGTTCGTACACATAGTTATTACGGAACCTTGCCTGACAAGGGACCCACTCTGGCCACTAACTAAACAAACAAAATATTAGGAAACCTTAATATTTCGTTCGCTTATAAAACGGGACCTTCTGACATAATGAACAGTATGATTTTCTCACTCTACATACACATACTTTCTCTCTCTACATGTTTTCTTACTCTCACACCGGAGTTTAACCGTGGGGTCCGTCCCAACAGTAAGGCTAACGGTTTACTTGATTATGCAGGAAATCATCACTTCTCTTGCTCTAGTATAAGATTTAACGCTCAAATCATTCGGGAAGTCAACCCGACGTGCAATTTGAGTCCTGTTCTAACCCCTACTCCAATTTTGTACTAACAGCTCAAGATAAATATCTTACTTAGAATGAAATGATTTAAAGGTTTGTAGATATTAAAGTACAATTTAGGTGACTTTTGACATGCTGCCCATTTTGTTCACGCAGTGTAGTACGTGTAACAAGCATTGCTGCTACTAAACACAAAGTATCTACACAAGAAAGAAAGCTAGATATAAAGAAGGATGTTGGCATAAAGAGGAAGCACGGTGCTGCTGCCTATGACAAAGCTTCTCCATAAGCCAAGTAATCTGGTTTATGCCAAGTTTCTGACTCCCCATCTTACATTTTGTTCACGATAAATATCTTACTTAGAATGAAATGATCCAAAGGTTTTTAGATATTAAAGTACAGTTTAGGTGAATTTTGACATGCTGCCCGTTTTGTTCATGCAGTGTAGTATGTGTAACTTGCAGTGTTGCTGCTAAACTCAAAGCTTCTACTCAAGTAAGCAAGCTGGATATAAAGAAGGATGTTAAAAAGAGGAAACGCGATGCTGCCGCCAACCACCAAGCTTCACCACAAGCCAAAGCTTCTCCACAAGAACCTTCAAGTGTTTACAGTAGTAAAAGAATGCGCCAAATAGACTCTTTGATTGAGGTAATAATAACCAAGATGAGTCAAGAAGCGGCTATAAAAAAGAAAACTGAGATGGTAATTTGTTAGCTTTCTAAAATGAAATCACTTTCTCAAAGAGAAAGGTTTCAAGCAATGGACATAATAACAAGTAATCCTCGCCATGTGACAAATTTCTAGGGTCTGGGAGAAGAAGAGAGGGAGGATTGGGTGAGGTATAAGTTGCAAAGTTGACGTTCTGGAGAAGACGAGAGAAGTTGAGTTTAGGACAACAATGAAATCATGAGAAGTTTTTGAATAATCTTTGTTTTTTATGTGTGCATGAACCCTCTATATCTATGTAATCTTATTCTTATTTGCTTCAATCTATTTCATATATGATTTGTATACTTAATAATGTGATGAAGTTTATAGTCGTGTGTGTGCAGGAGACATAATCAGAGTCTACTTATATGGTATTAGGCTAATTAGCTAATTATGAAACATCTATTTAAAGTCTACGCGGTGTCGTGGTGTGTGCACACGTCATTGCACCATCACTACTTTATGCAAACTTGCAAAACATTTCTAAGCGCAAAATCCATAACCATGGACCTCGCATGATGAACTCATTCTGATGATACAGTGACTAATTATACTTTCACCATCTTGCAGGTTTAGTGTTCTTTCCACAATGGTTTGCTCTTTTTAACCCTTTTCACGTCAGATTTCACAACCAACTTTCATTATATAATTGTTCAAACATAAAATCTGCGAAAGAATACGCAAAAAAAGTTTGTGGGACACAAATACTAAGAAAAAAAGTTAAAGGGTTAAAGTTTATTGTCTCTTTTGCCTTAGTCAACCCCTCAATACTCTGTAAACTTACCACATAAATAACTTGGTACTCCGCTGTAACGCGCAGAGAAAAAAAAACTTGGTACTCCGCATTATTTAAATTCTAAAACTATGCATCAATAGTTGTTTGTGAAGTTGGTTGAGATAAGTTAAATTAAGGGGTACACTACTCTATTAGTTTATTTTGAAAATTTCCCCAACATATATAAATTACTCTGTTAATATTGAAAAGTGAATGAAATTGACAAGTGATTAATCTACACGACTGAAATCTGATCTTAGAATGCTTTGCAGCATGGCACAAGAAAATATCAATGGCTTGTTCAAGAACAGCCAAATTTTTATTGTTTTTTTCTTTACTTTTGTCTTATTAAAGGTGATCTTCATATGGACTCATAAATGGCATATAAGTCGGGGCCTTGGTAAAAAATTATCAACTTAAAAGGTGATCTTCTGACTCTTGACTTTAACCTTCTATCTGTTTTCAAAAGAAAGGTCGAGAATGGACAAACAACAAAGTTTTAGACTGATTCATGGCTTGGAGGGTCACCTCTATGTTCCACATTCCAAAGACTTTATCGGCTTGAAAGTCTTAAATCCTGTTTGGTGTGTGAACGAGCTCCAATGGATACCGCTACTCGTGGAAATTCTTCAAATGAGCAGCCTCACCCGTTGGGCCTGGAGTAGAGCAATAAGATCACCAGTCGAGCAACAAGAATTACAGGACCTTATAAACCTCATTTCAAATCTTCATCTCTCTTTAGGGAACGACTTATGGGAATGCACTATAGACGACAGTAGGTTGTTCACAGTCAAAGGTATAAGAAAACATATCACTAACCTTTCCCACACCTTGGTTGCCCAACCTTTTAGATGGAACAAAGCACTCCCAATCAAAATCAATGTTTTCTCTTAGAGAGCTTCACAAGCTAGGCTGCCAACAAGATCCAACCTTGACAAAAGAGACATTGACTTAAACTCCACTCATTGTCCAGTTTGTGATTATGGTATCGAGACAGAAGAGGACCTTTTTATCTCATGTATTGTTGCTAAAGAAACTTGGCTCAAAGTCTTCAAGTGGTGGAAAATTCATACTATTCCAAGCTAGGTCTACATGAAGCCATCAACCTGTCACAGAGAGTAAACCTGCCATATCAACATTTGGTTCATTTCGATGTTGTCGTCCAAACGACGTTGTGGTTTTTATGGAAATTCCAGAATGATATGACATTTTCGTTGAAACGTCCCTCAAAGGAGTTGATCCTCAATGACATTAAGTTATCTTCTTTCAATTGGATCTCAAGTAGAATTCGTAAGATTAATTTAAATTGGATCAATTGGTTCAACGATCCATGTAATGCTATTTTGATGTAATGTGTTCTTTTGGGCTTCTAATGTCTTACTAGAATGCCTTTCTTATAATTTTATTCCAAAGTTGTTCAAAAAAAATTTGTCTTATTAAAATTTATAACATTAAGCTCATAGGGGGGCGAGATGCTGGGGCACAAAACATAGTTATGAATAAGGTTTATGCAAATCTATATACTTGTATACTAACTTTTTAGGTCCCTCAACTTAACAAAACCTCCAGGCTCATATGTAATTTATTAGGCCACCTCATAGATATCTATGATTCCTTATAGATATCAAAGATTCCAGACGTAGACGTCGCAGTTTCTATGCCACAATATCATAGGTAGTTGTTGGAATATGGTAGTTGGATTAGCCACGTACGACTAGAAGTGTGTGAGCCTATTGGGGGCACACACGTTAAACGCATAGAGCGCGTTTAAACTTCACGTTTGATTCCAAATGTAAACCTTAAGACAAACAATGACTAGACAAGAACCTTGTGCTTGTCCTAATCTGATAACCAGTTGAGAGAAGGTTCTAGAGGGTGTCTAGATTCATTGTATAGATAAGAGGGAGGAAGGTATTGTGATAAGACTCAAAAGTTGAAGTCTTTTAGTCTTATCATGAGTTAAGGGATTGGAGCTATAAATACTTCACCCTTAAGCTCATAACAGACGTGATACCTACCTTAGAAACTACAGAAACATATCATTCTCCTTTCTTCTCCATAAATTAGCCGAAGTTCTCAAACCTTAATTAGGGTTCATTAGTTTTCAGTTCATTACTTTGCAAATTAGTTGATTTTGATTAGATCCAAGGTGATTTGTAAGTCTTAGTGATCCCACAGCATCTACAGGAAGCCAAGGGTTCAGGGTTTACTAGTTATGTGGCTTGTATTCGATCAAAAACTCTTGCGGTGAGTTTTCTGATCATTCTTGGACAAAACAAGGAAACAGATCGGACATAGTGTTGTCTGATATTGAACGACACTGGTTTTTCTTCTCGGGTGAACTTGTGATCTCGGACAGAACAGAAAAGAGGGTTTTTGGTTTTGTTTTTCGGATCAGGATCTCGGGATTGGTATACACTTGTTGTATTGGGTAAACGTGGAGTAGGACTAGCATCCGGGCGTGCTTGTTGACGTGTTTGTGTGAGCACTCATAGAGGTGACAATTTAGTCACTTGTTTCATAATCATTTGCTGTTGACTTCAAGGGTACGTTTTCTATTTACTTTTCATGTTCCTTATTGTGTTTACATGTGTATTAATTGTTTATGCTAAACTAGAACAATATTCGCTGCGTACTCGTAAGAGTTAATGGTTAACTTGATTGTTAAATCACAACAGTGGCATCACGAGCCAACTCGTTTAGTATTTATGTATTACATACCATTTAAACACGCTAGGGCTGCATGAAATCAGTTTATTTATTGTTTTGTTAGAAAATTATGCCAATTATATGCAATACTTCCCATAACTAATAAATAAACACCTAGAATCAACACAAATGTAAATTGATAAAAACAAGAATATATCAAAATTAAATGTTAATTAAGCTGCCATGATGATTCCATTCTTGTTTTATCTCGGCTGTAAGACTCACGCAATCATGTTATATGATAGATGTGGCGATCTAGGCACTTTAGCAGAAAACCTAGTGAGAGTCTTATGGTTCTCCAATTGGGGAAGACTCTTTTGAGAACTCGAGGCCCTCATTACGTGATTTTACGCTTTACCATAAAAGATTTTGTTCCTCAATATTAACCATTTTTTAGTCTGTTTTGATTGCTTATATGTGGTATGCCATATGATGAATCAATATTTGCATATGAGACTTTATGGAACTCTTGAAAACGGACTTACAACTTATAGAGAAACTTGGATTAAAACATGTCTAATATTACACACGTAATTTTACTCCTTGTGACCAGTTATGTGTTATTTGCGAAACCGGTGTTTTTGGACAAATTAATATGGAAATTAAACTATGAAATTTGATTTATTATGAAGCATTAGTTTTACATGCGGCAATCTGGGGTGAATTGATCTTTCAATTTTCTCCTGCCCTAATACAAGCTTCAAACTATTGAGAAATTATTGGAATTACTTATGTCTTCGGACCAAGTTGGAGTACAATATAGGGTTTGATCAATTTGTAATCCCACCATATTGGTAACAATAAAACTAATGTTAACAAAAGGGTTTTCTTAAACAACAATTAGTAATCATTAGTCAATTGGAAGTACGACTCACCCATTATGGACAAACTATAAGAGAAGTTTAAGGCGGGTTGAAGTAAGATTCCCCAAATGAAGTCAGGTTTTTAATACGCTTCGCGCTGACCTGTTTCTCCGCTTCTTTGTGAGTCCAAAATGGAGCTATCGAGAACATTTGACAAAATGATGTCTATACCTAAAAGGTTAACAAAATGTTTTCTTAACTTTGTGCTACAAGTTGTTTTGCATGCTTCTTGTACACATTTTTGTCACATTTATGTGTATACCCTTATATGAAAATTTAAGTCTATGCCAGCCAAAACTAGAACACGTGCATTTGGCTTGACCTCTCTGGTCAGACCTCAGGGCCTTGTCAACCCATGGTGACTTTTTTCCATTGGTCAGACCTTTGTCAATTTTCGCATGTTCTATTTTGGTGGACTTAAATCGAGTTACCTGGTCAGACCTCGGACCCGAGGCATAAGATGAGACCAAATATGCTTTTGACATTACTTTATGAGTTACTAAAATTGGTAACTATCCTCATAAATCTAAGAGTTGCATTCCATGCAATATATACCGCTCGTCGCTTTACCTCATTTGCCCCACTTGTTTACACGTGGTACCCAGACCTTCTATAATAAAGTGGAGGCCAAGTTTTTAAATCTTATTCTTATTAAGTAATTTAATAGGGTAGTTTAATATTCTTTTAAGAATTTAATTATCGGACAATAAAAAAAAAAAAAAAAAAAAAAAAACTAATATTTGGAACTTTTTCTAATTGTAGATGACAACCTTATCAGCTAACAATTCGGTCTTCAGGGGATTCTTCGAGAAGCAAAAACTGGCTGGACCCAACTTTATTGATTGGTATCGATAACTTAGGATTGTACTATCAATTTAGGATAAGTTTGATGACTATACCAAAAAGGTTAACAAAATGTTTTCTTAACTTAGTGCTACAAGTTGTTTTGCATGCTTCTTGTACACGGTTTTGTCACAAGTTGTTTTGCATGCTTCTTGTACACAATTTTGTCACATTCATGTGCAGCCACTTCCTCCAACGAAATCTAGAAAACCTCCATGCTAATGACATACTAAAGGAGTTAAAAACTCTGTTTGCTCAGCAGAAACAGCAGGCCCAAATGGCTGCTAGGGGACAAAATCAAGGGGAGGGGAAAAGGAAGGGCAGTCTGTTAGCTCGTATGTTCTGAAAATGAAGGGCTATATAGACAATCTAGAGCGTTTGGGGCACCCCGTGTCACTTGGCCTTGCTGTAAGTCTGATTTTAATTGGTCTACGCAAGGAATTTGACGGGTTTGTGCAGAATTATAATATGCATAGCCTAGGGAAGACAGTTAATGAGTTGCATGCTATGCTAAAGCTCCATGAGCAAATACTGCCAAAAACAAACCGATCCTGCTCTACATGTTATTCTGAGCTGGTAAGGTCCAGAATGGGAACAATAAGCACAAGAAAAAATCAGCCCCAAATGGCTGATGGGGGGGACAAAATTAAGGGAAGGGGAAAAATAAGCTTGCTTATGCTCCCAAGCCCAAGATTTCCCCTCCACGCAAGAGGGAAGATCCCGCAAAGGACTCAATCTGTCATGAGTGTGGTAAGACAAGACATTGGAAGAGGCACCGTCCTTAGTATTTAGCCGAGTAGCTAAAGAAGAAAAAGAACGCAGCCTCTAAAGTTGGTGGTTCAGGTATCTTTACTATAGAACTCAATACTTTCCTTAATAGATCATGGATCTTTGACACTGGTTATGGTACTCATATTTGTAATACAACGCAGGGTCTAAGGGCAAGTAGGAAACTGAAGCAGTAGGCTCTTAATTTATACGTGGGCAATGGTCAACGTGAAGCTGTTGAAGCAATTGGCATTTTTTATTTATGTCTCCTGAGTAGATTAGAGATTGTTTTGAACAATTGTCATTATGCTCCTTCTATTACTAAAGGAGTAATTTCTGTTTCCCGTTTGTACGAAGATGGTTTTATTAACTGCTTCGTGAATAATACAATTCAAGTTTCTAGGAATAACATGGTTTATTTTAGTGTTATCCCAAGGGATGGTATTTTTGAAATTGATTTGTCTAATTCTTATGCAAATGAAAGTTCTATATATACTGTAAGCAACAAAAGAGCCAAGTTAGACTTGGACTCTGCTCTCTTGTGGCATTGTCGTCTTGGACACATTAGCAAGAAACGCATTGAAAAGTTGCAACATGAAGGACTTCTCAATTCAACTGACCTTAGGGCTTTTAAAAAATGTGTTCCTTATATGTCTAGAAAGATGGCAAGAAAACCTTATTAACATCAAGTAGAAAGGGCCAAAGACTTACTTGGACTAATACACACCGATGTATGTGGCCCATTTAAGATCATGTCAAGACAAGGAGCAAGCTACTTCGTCACTTTCACTGACGACTTTAGTCGTTATGGTTATGTTTACTTGTTAAAGCATAAACATGAAGTGTTTGAAACTTGTTTTTTATTTATGTCTCCCGAGTGGATTAGAAATTGTTTTGAACAATTGTCATTATGCTCCTTCTATTACTAGAGGAGTAATTTTTGTTTCCCGTTTGTACGAATATGGTTTTATTAACCGCTTC